>VYXF01001939.1:605369-639530 GCA_013397295.1 Polioptila caerulea
CTTTTTTTTTTTTGTCATTGTCTTCTTTTTCTTCTTTTTGCTTTTCATCATATTCTTGTTCATCCTTTGGACAGTAAACTGGAGAACTGGACTGCAAGGAGCTTGATGCAAGCTGAAATAACACACCCACTGCTCAAATTTTTAAATGCAGTTTTACTTAAACCTCTTCAAACTAAAGAAAAATAAACATTGTACTTCTGGAACTCAGATACTTTAACATTCATTAGAGACACAATATGGAATAAAACTGGGGAAAAAAGGGTACCCTCCTCCAGAAAAGAAAACTTAATAATGCAAAGAGATATTTCTCTTTTGAGGAAAGTTTCAGCCATGTAGTACATTTGTCTTAATGGAGAAAATAAGTATTTTACACACACACACACAAAGTTTGTTTTATTTTTAATTTTAGAAGTACTAAAGTATGTAAAATGATAAAAGTATGTGCTGAATGAATGTTCAGAATTCTCAGTTCACACACAGTTACATTTCTAGGCTTCTGCTATATATTTTTCTTTGCCTCTGTTAACACATCTAATTAACCAAAGAAGAGTGAGCTCAGTATCATAGTTAGAGACAATTTGAAAATTGCTTTTGACAAACTGGAGATTAACTTGTCCTTTCCCTGATTATTTGCACTAATGAAAATTGAGCACCTGAATGTTCACACAGAGTGAAAACAAGTGAGAGACAGAGACAGCAACAACATGACTGAACAAAACATTCTCATGAAATCACAATCTGGAGAGTCAATGCAGAAAGAAAGTAAGAGGATGATTCTGTCATTTGCTCAGCTGTAGAAACAAAATCACTGTCAATAACCTGTACATAGGCTAAAGGATGTGCAGCAAATCTTAGCTTTGATTGGGGATGAGCAGGAAACTCTGCTTTAGATTGATGTCAAAAGTGGAGCACAAAGTTGTGAATTCTTGTTTTACACAGGGAACACAAGGCAGAGATAATTCTTAATTAAAAAAGGAAGAGTAGTACAAATCTCATTTTGAACAGTTTTCAAGCAAATTTTTCCAAAAATCTTTTTCTTGAACTTAGCTGAACAATGCTAAACATTTATGTTTTCAATAAGTTACTATATTTTGAACATTTTCTGATTAACAAAAAAAAAAAAAAAAAAAAAAAAAGAGGAATTAATGAATCTAGGCATATAAANAAAGGTACAGGTTCATCTTTTTGTTTATTTATCCTATTTTTGTCTCCTCTCACTCCTGTGAGCTGCAGAAGATGATATGGAAGCAATTGTCTGCAATTGGGGTTTGGAATCTGGCATGTGTTTTCAAAGACAAATTAGATCGATGGAAGATGTTTCAAGAGTAAAAGTGTTTTAGCCAAAAGTTCTTGCTTATTTATTTTGAGAATTCATGTTTGGAATGAAACATTTTCAAAGTGATAAAGGACCAATGGCTGTGCTTTTGGAAAATAGAAAGGAAGAAGTACAGATTGCTAGGTTAATTTGAAATACTTAAAAATATGAAATACTATTTTTAAACAGGCAATCTCACATTTGACACATCAGCTTAAATCACTTATTTTCATTTTTGTGGGAAGAAAGGAGAAGAGCTATTTGTAGGTCATCTGTGGTAAATATTAGTCAGATACTAGGAAGGAAGATATGCCTAGCTGGAGAATATATCTGATTTTGGGTCCAAGAGCATGAGCACTTCATTTCTTCAGGGAAATTTTTATACTAAAGTGGGGTTGGTTTTTTTTTTTTGTTTTCCCTGAGTCTTATAATGTTAGTGCAACTGAAGGGAAAAAGTGCTTCAAATAAAGTCCTTGGACACTTTACTATCAGTATAGGCTAGATATGATAAAAAGGTATAAATTATTTCAAGCTACATATTACAATAACCATGAGTTAACTACTTTTTTTGTCACTTTTTCCTCCATTGGCTTAAAACCAATGATAAGCATTTAGATTTCTATCTCTTAGAGGAGCACCTGAAAAAATGTGGTGTGGACTGAGACTGTCTCTCTTTCTCTCTCTGCCTCTCTCTTCACCTTTTCATCTCTATTTGGGCCATAGCAAAGCTAGGATTCCATATCCATGTCACAGAAGCAAAGCAAGTAAGCATTCAGTGTGTGCTTCTGAGCTTGCTCAAAAAGGAGGGGATTCTAGACTTAGTTTTTAACACACAACATAGCTTGGATGAAAGTCTTATAATAAAAGCAAAACCAATTCTGAAAAACAGAAGAACAGAACTTTCAAAGGGCACTATAGTGTTCCACTGGGCTGTGGAACATAAAGTTTCTTTTACAGAGTAGTTACTGCCTGAATGAACCCCACATCTACCAACCATTTCCCTTACAGGTTCTGAGAATTAATCTCTTCTTACCCGGTGTTTGCACGATGGGGATTTCTGTCTCAGTGACAAGTGTCTTCTGAAAGATCCACCCTTCTCTCTCGTTTGGGAGACTGAGCTTTGCACTTGTCTTTTCCCCAACCCCTTCGCACCTCCTCCATATTTATGCATCAAAAAGAAGCACGTGGCCCAGAGTAGCTAAACTGTGCGGCCTGTCAGGGAGTTCTGCCAACTTTGGCAGAAGGAGTCACATAACTCCAGCTGGTTGCAATGGCTTTCCTTGTCCAAGAGATATTTATTAGTTGTGGATAAAAAGTCTGACTGTAAACCCCAAATAAACGTAAAAAACTGTTGTGAAAATGTATGACCATGAAACAAGTTTTCAGGAAGATATTTCTGGTTTTCATCCATGTTAAAAAAATCCCAAAACAGAAGGTGATAGCTTTTGAAGCATTCTACATGAGCACAATATAATGTATATAATGTACACCTTCTTCATCCCAGAGGATGCTCTCAGCTTTTTAAGGGAAAAATTGATCTTTATTCTCTGAAGCTGGATAACTGCAGAACTTGAGGTGAAGTATAAGGGGAGGGATGAGTATAACATATAAATTAATATGTTTTTTTTTTTTTTTTGTCTTTTTTTATAAACAATTTCAGAGCAAGGCAAACAGTAAATTACCTAAAGCTTGACTTCAAGCCATGGAATGCACAAAATAATATCCTAGATTGTCTCATAAACAAATAAAAAGGAGGAAAATAACATCTTGCCTAAATCAAATTTTGAAGATAACACTTTCCATTTCATCTGTGCCTGTGTTGACCAGGCTTAAAGTTCTTCTTCACTTATTATCATTGTGATTGAAAATGAGACAGAGTCGTACACAGGGTCATTTTTTTCCCTTTTTAATGTAGTTTTTCTTCACATAAGATGATTTTTTTTCNAAATTTTGAAGATAACACTTTCCATTTCATCTGTGCCTGTGTTGACCAGACTTAAAGTTCTTCTTCACTTATTATCATTGTGATTGA
This sequence comes from Polioptila caerulea, assembly GCA_013397295.1. Taxonomy (NCBI): domain Eukaryota; kingdom Metazoa; phylum Chordata; class Aves; order Passeriformes; family Certhiidae; genus Polioptila; species Polioptila caerulea. Next base: position 608,717 of record VYXF01001939.1, read on the forward strand.
AAATGAGACAGAGTCGTACACAGGGCCATTTTTTTCCCTTTTTAATGTAGTTTTTCTTCACATAAGATGATTTTTTTTCTCTAAGCAGCTACAGCCAAAACACATCTGATGTATTCCTTTCCTCCCAACACCTACTGTAAACCAGCAAAGACACCATGAATAAACATAGCACTTTCNAAACCAGCAAAGACACCATGAATAAACATAGCACTTTCATTTATTTTGTGTTTACAAACCAGGGCCAAGCTCAAGCAGATACTGTGTTTTGGCATTCAAGCACAGAAAGTAGAGCCCCTGTGAGATGTGTGGCAGGAGCTGCAAGAGGTTTGTGTGCAGTGTGCTCCCAGGGCAGATGTGCTCCACGGGCAGCGCCCAGGGCTGGTTGGAGCAATGGGATGGGCTGTGCCCACGAAGGCCTCCAATGCCCCCTGACAGTGGCCAGCTGAACAGGGATGTTATCCTGCTTTAAATACGCTGCAGAGTGCTTCATCCCAGCGACTGAGAAGCATAATTTTGGTATGTATTAGATGAAAAGACCATTGCAATGTAAGTACCTGAGGCTTAACTTTGTACTAGAGCCTGCTGTATCTGTGAATAACAAGTTCACATTTTTGAAGAATCACATGAATGTATTACTTTATAGTATGGTAATCTCAAAAGCTGCATCTTATTTACTATGTATCCTGGTACAGTAAGATTAGTGCTTGTACCATCTGAACTTACTCTCTGAAGTGAAAGATTGTTTTTTTGCCTCTCTACATGGCTGCAAGGTACCAAGCACATGTTCTCTATCGTTGTCATCACCTTTTATCCTCTCAGGAAGTAAAAGGTCACTTTGAGAGGGAAAAACTGTCTTGGTGCAAAAGTATCCAACACATCCATACAGCGAGGGTCTCTAGCTGGGCAGAAAAGACTGAAAAAAAAGAACATAATTCTACAACAGGAGAGCTTTCATTAGCGTGTCATAAAATGCCCTGACTCTATGATAGGCTATAATGAACTTGGATGTCTCCAATTTTTGCCACAATATTGAAAAGGATGTGATGGACTTTCTTATGGGCATCTTGGATTCAAGAAGTTTCATAGAAGTTTAAAAAAAAAAAAAACACAACAGAATAAAATCATACAAAGGCATTGTATTTAAAAATACTTTTGTAAAAGTGTCTGGCACTGAAGTTCTTAGTGCTGAACTTAACACAGACAACCCCAAGCTCATGGAACAAAAATCAAAGTATGTTCACTATCTTGAGACTAACATAGATTTTTCATAGAATTTTTTATGGATTATTTCTGTACACAGTGATTTTAGAGAGAGACTGGGTATCACAGTGAGCATCAAAATGCATATGATTTCCCACTCTGGTGTAATAAGTATAGGAGTAAGCTAAATCAAAACNTGTAAACCCCAAATAAACGTAAAAAACTGTTGTGAAAATGTATGACCATGAAACAAGTTTTCAGGAAGATATTTCTGGTTTTCATCCATGTTAAAAAAATCCCAAAACGGAAGGTGATAGCTTTTGAAGCATTCTACATGAGCACAATATAACGTGTATAATGTACACCTTCTTCATCCCAGAGGATGCTCTCAGCTTTTTAAGGGAAAAATTGATCTTTATTCTCTGAAGCTGGATAACTGCAGAACTTGAGGTGAAGTATAAGGGGAGGGATGAGTATAACATATAAATTAATATGTTTTTTTATTTTTGTCTTTTTTTATAAACAATTTCAGAGCAAGGCAAACAGTAAATTACCTAAAGCTTGACTTCAAGCCATGGAATGCACAAAATAATATCCTAGATTGTCTCATAAACAAATAAAAAGGAGGAAAATAACATCTTGCCTAAATCAAATTTTGAAGATAACACTTTCCATTTCATCTGTGCCTGTGTTGACCAGGCTTAAAGTTCTTCTTCACTTATTATCATTGTGATTGAAAATGAGACAGAGTCGTACACAGGGCCATTTTTTTCCCTTTTTAATGTAGTTTTTCTTCACATAAGATGATTTTTTTTCTCTAAGCAGCTACAGCCAAAACACATCTGATGTATTCCTTTCCTCCCAACACCTACTGTAAACCAGCAAAGACACCATGAATAAACATAGCACTTTCATTTATTTTGTGTTTACAAACCAGGGCCAAGCTCAAGCAGATACTGTGTTTTGGCATTCAAGCACAGAAAGTAGAGCCCCTGTGAGATGTGTGGCAGGAGCTGCAAGAGGTTTGTGTGCAGTGTGCTCCCAGGGCAGATGTGCTCCACGGGCAGCGCCCAGGGCTGGTTGGAGCAATGGGATGGGCTGTGCCCACAAAGGCCTCCAATGCCCCCTGACAGTGGCCAGCTGAACAGGGATGTTATCCTGCTTTAAATACGCTGCAGAGTGCTTCATCCCAGCGACTGAGAAGCATAATTTTGGTATGTATTAGATGAAAAGACCATTGCAATGTAAGTACCTGAGGCTTAACTTTGTACTAGAGCCTGCTGTATCTGTGAATAACAAGTTCACATTTTTGAAGAATCACATGAATGTATTACTTTATAGTATGGTAATCTCAAAAGCTGCATCTTATTTACTATGTATCCTGGTACAGTAAGATTAGTGCTTGTACCATCTGAACTTACTCTCTGAAGTGAAAGATTGTTTTTTTGCCTCTCTACATGGCTGCAAGGTACCAAGCACATGTTCTCTATCGTTGTCATCACCTTTTATCCTCTCAGGAAGTAAAAGGTCACTTTGAGAGGGAAAAACTGTCTTGGTGCAAAAGTATCCAACACATCCATACAGCGAGGGTCTCTAGCTGGGCAGAAAAGACTGAAAAAAAGAACATAATTCTACAACAGGAGAGCTTTCATTAGTGTGTCATAAAATGCCCTGACTCTATGATAGGCTATAATGAACTTGGATGTCTCCAATTTTTGCCACAATATTGAAAAGGATGTGATGGACTTTCTTATGGGCATCTTGGATTCAAGAAGTTTCATAGAAGTTTAAAAAAAAAAAAAACACAACAGAATAAAATCATACAAAGGCATTGTATTTAAAAATACTTTTGTAAAAGTGTCTGGCACTGAAGTTCTTAGTGCTGAACTTAACACAGACAACCCCAAGCTCATGGAACAAAAATCAAAGTATGTTCACTATCTTGAGACTAACATAGATTTTTCATAGAATTTTTTATGGATTATTTCTGTACACAGTGATTTTAGAGAGAGACTGGGTATCACAGTGAGCATCAAAATGCATATGATTTCCCACTCTGGTGTAATAAGTATAGGAGTAAGCTAAATCAAAACAAAAACTCGTATTGTCAGTTTTAATGAGAAATTTAACTGGTGAGACCATTACTTGGACATCAAATCTGTTGTCTACAGGTTGAAAAGGATGTTAATAGCTTGAAAAAAAATCTAAATCAATATAAAATTGTTCTATAGCCTGGAGTTTATTTTTTATCCAAAAGAGAAAAAGGTTTTATCACGGTCCATGAGCACTTCCAGGAGGCACAGAAATTAGATGAGTGGTATTTAAAAAGCAAACACAGTCATAATAAACTCTAAGGACTGGAAACCAATAACATCCAAATTCATATTTTAAACTCTAAGGGCAATTAAAAGTTGGAAGAATTTCTGAAGGTTATGACCGTCCAAATTGCTAATTGTTTTATAGAACAGAGAGCTTTTCCAAGAGTTATATTCTAAGACAGCAAGAAGTCAGGAACTTGGTCCCAAAAGCAGTCAGTAAAATTATATGAATTGTGTTGTATGGACAGTCAACCTGAACACAATAATATCTTTTGGCCTTAGAAATATATCAGGAAATATCTTTGCTGCACGAAGATAAAGACATTTTTTGGTGAAAATTGGTGTAAGTATAAGCTGCATTTGGTAAAAGTCAGAAATAATAAGTAAAAATCAGAAATAATAAGAAACAGTCAGAAATCAGGGGGAGGGGAAGTGGTGGTGTTATTCAAGTAATGATTCAGCACTAGCAAAGTTGTAACAATTTTATTTACTATGAAATATCAGTTCTTTAAATTGAGCATATGCCTTGTAGTAAAATTCTCTTCAAATAATCCTGCTACATTTGAAAAGATCTCTTCAGTACAATTGTGCTATCTTCAGGTACAGTTGGAGATTGCTGTGGATATTTTTTATGATATCTAAACAGCAGGAATAAATATAATTCCATTGGATTCAGATATACTGAATGCACCATTCAAACTGTTACTTTTAATACCTGGTTATGCCAGTTTAAAGCAAGTCTAGAAAGCACATGTAGAAAGAAAAAGCAAAGAAAATTCACATTATCCTGCAGCTGAAACCTATTTCATGAGATTTATTTCTGGGATAAATATTTAGGCTGCTGGTTTTGTAGCATACAATAATTTATTCATAATAATAATTCTAATTATCATCGTAATAGCTGTTAATATATTTTAATATTGAGTTGGTAAGTCCTTCTCAGATGATTATTTTATTCAGGTAAGTTCTTAGAAATTTTTCAAAATAGTCATAGAATTAGTTTATCAAAGAGGGATCAGTCAGGGGGCAGGGTGTGACCAAAATGGGCAGGGTCAAAATTCAGGCCAGGTAAAGTTGCCCAATATTTCAGAGGAATGACTGAGCTCTTTGCTGGACTGTGCTGTTCTGCACATCCTTTCTGGGCAGGAAACTGTTATTTGTTTGTCACACATCTCCCAGAGTGTAACACTGCAAAATGACAGCAAACTATGAAATCAGTGATAAGGTAATCATGTTATTTAGAGGGCAATTTTTGTGTCTGAGGGTTTCCTTAGCAAATGGCAATAAGTGTCACAGTGTGAAAGATCATAGAAATAACAATGGCAGGCAGAGGAAAACAATACAATAATGACACTGCACTGATGTGGAAGGGACTAAGTTCACCCAAATTAAAGCACAATCAGGAGATAAGGAGAAAACATTGCAACATACACAACATGAAAAGGAATTGAACTGATTTGTGAGTCCACAGATTATTTTAAAGACTCTGCTTTGTCTTTTCTTTGATAGAGTCCTGCTTTCTTGTCATTTTTTGTTATTTTCTGAGGTTAAAATGTACTTGCTCAAGTAATGGGGACAAATAACACTACATCTGTGGCTACATCAGTAAACCAGGACTGCATACAGAACAAGAAATTTTATTTACTTGTTGTCATGCAAATGATTTCCTACTTGTCCTTAATATTTCTCACATTCAGGGACTATATTCTCAAAATATGAGCAGTAAATATATCCTGAATTGCATTTGTATTAGAGGTAAATGGAAGGTTAAAAAATCAACTATTAGATAAAATCGCCTAGAAGGTAGTTTAGGCAACTGGCAGTAAGGGTGAATCTTTAATAAACTTAAATTCACACACAAACACCAGGAGAGAGAAAGGGATCTTGTTTCCCTGCAACATTTGACTTCAGGAGGTACAAAGCAGGGGGAGGGGGGGAGCAGGGTAAGGAAGGTCTTTCAATGGAAACCTAATAGTTAGAGCACCAACAGGTTTCCAAATTCTTTCAGATACTGGCAGTAAATGATGTATTGATTTTGCTGTTAAACTGCACAGATGTAACCAACACATTAGACATGGAAGATAAAAGCAATGACTAAAAGCACCTTATTTCATCTGTCACACCTGAGGCTCTGCCTTCTTCAGACCTTTAGTGTATTAGCACAGAAAATCAATTAGGTAAAGAGCTAAACAAATGAAGGGAAAATAAAAAAAAAAGAGCCTCATTCACAAAGAGTCAGGAATGTCAGCAAGCCCTGGAGACTTCAGCAAAGTGTAAGACATCTCCAGATAAACCGCAACAACTTTTCTCAACTTTTGTTTTAGCAAGTGATTAAGTACTGCTCTGATACCCCAATGAGCATCCATAAGGGCAGGTCTAGAAAGCAATCAGTAATCACAAGCACAAGATTTTTTTCCACTGGAAAGAAAATGGAGAAATTTATTTCTCAGTGTGTGTTTTGATTATCAACAGTTCTTGTCATCTTAATTAGCGTTGAATCAGTTGTTCATCATTTACATCCAGAAATAAAGTTTTCCTGAGTAATACCATAGTACAAGGCACTGGCAACAACTATTTCCTTAGGGTCAGGGACATATTACTGAAGATAAGTGCTGTGATACACAGCATATTGTTACTGTTTTCATTTAGCAAAGTAAAACATACTTGACTCCAAAATATAATGAGATTTTTCTGCTGCCACATATAGCTTGCACCCAGACAGCAGAGTAGATCACAGTTATTTCACCGATTGATCCAGAGTGAAAAAATACCACAGTGATACAATGGAGACAACAAATTGAGATTTGTCAGTGGAGCAGGACTCAGAAGACTTGGATTTGCTGGTGGGAACACATGCTCAATTTCCCATCGACAGCACAGGGAATTTCACCCCTTAGTTCTGTCCTCCTCTGTCCACTGGCATTGCAAACTCACTGAAGAGAATTTTTAAAGACAGGGTTTAGCCAGTGCCAGCAAATGACAAGACAAATTTGTGGTTTCAAGTGGAGGTAAACAAGACTTAAATAAATAATTATTTAAGAGGATGTAACTAAACAAACTTCAAATTTAGAATTTAATACAGGCTTGTTTTCCCCTTTAAGAATATTTTTTCCCTGCTTGTGGATGCAAATCTCAAAGTAACCTCTGCATAGAAGTATATATCTTTTTTGGCTGTGACATCTGACAAAAACACACCTGTGTTCTTTAAAACAAAGTTTTGTTTTCAAGCACAGAAAAATAATGTTCTTTTTTAAAGAAAATTTCCCCCCCCCCAAAAAAAAAATTGAAATAAAACTGAATACCAAAAGTGCCCAATTGTGCATCTTCACACATTTCATCAGTGCCACCTAGTGGAGACACCTCCCCATCCCCCGTTGGAACCGCCTTAGCCTGACTTTGCTCATCAAGGGAAGGGTTCAGCCTCTGCAGTGGATAGCAGGTTTAGAAGGTGACTTTCTAAGGTGTCCAGGTTATTTCTGCAAACAGCTACCAGCTATTGGAGAAGAGGAAAACACCACCCCAGCTCCTGGTGCTTTCCCTGGAGTCTGAAGGTCTCAATCATTTCAAAGGGACAAGTGTGATTTTTCATGTTTCACCAGCCCAAAATATGTAAATTCAAGATGAAATGACTAGCAAAGCAGTACAGAACCCTAAGAAGATTTGAAAGCATGTTGCCAAGAAACAATTAAAATACCTATAATATTCTACCATACTGTCAATCTTCTTTTTTTCTTTTTTTTTTTTCTTTTTTTTTGGGTGGGGGGTGTTGGAGAGGGGTTGTTTGGGGGTTTTTGAGAGAAAGATAAAAACAGACAAGGTGGCACTAATCTTCAAAATAAGTGCCAAGCACAACTTTGGCACCTAAATTTTCTGTTTTCTTTCTCAATAACTTCTGTTATTCTTTTCCGTTTTTTTTAAACGTATTTCACATCCAGTCAGCTTTCTCCCCCTCCAAGATGCAGATTGAGTACATAACTCTAACAATAGGACCAGGGCTTTAAACAGGCACACACACCTCAGTTTTAACCCACCAGCACAGAAAGTTTCCAGCACTGTTGGAATTGCATGACGTGTGGGTGCTGTAATTTTGTAGATGCACATATACACGCATTCCCTGACACCAGATTGAAAATTATACTGCACCCCCCTGAACAGTCACCTTAGGAACAAAGCAGCTGAAGAGCCATTGTGGGAAAATACCATGGCGTGGCATAAGAGTAGCAGACAGCACTTAGGAGCTGAAGTACAGTAGCTTTGTGCTGCAGAGCGCAGTCTGAAAGAGCATTGTAAAAAGAGAAGAGTGAATCGTGAGCTTGTGTGTGTCAGAAGTGATGCTCTAATGGGTGTCAGCTGTTCGCAGATTCATGTCATTTAAACAGTTTGAGTTAGTTCCCCACCACCTCTCTTCTGGTGGGGAAGAGAGCCTCTTCTACGCTAAATTACCAAATCATTATTTCTATGGAAAATCCTGCAATTCCTTGACTAAAAAGTAATTCTTTTATCTCCGTGGTTTGAATCCACACACATAAACACACACTCCAAACCATATATGCGCATAAGACTAAGGTGGATTTCGAGCTACACTGAAGCCCACAGCATTTTCTTACTGATTTCAGCAGAGACGAAATCCCACCCCAGGACCTTGAAAGGATTTTCTTGCTGACTATATTTCCTGGGCCAGAAATTGCACACAAACACAACCAAATAAGAGAGGATGGAAATGTCTAGGCAAGAGGATGAATGAAGCACTGAAGCCATGTAGTTCAGGCATGATTAGAAAGAGGAAGGGCGTCTCCTTCTGCACTGTTGAATCAGCCATTAGTGTCAGAGTGGCTTTTAAATTTAGAGTAATTCTTCCCGTCTCTGCACTACTTGAGGTGTTCACCCAATGTTTGCCTGTATTATTAAAGGATTGAACCCTGTCAGAGGGCAAAAGCAAATTACCTGCAGGGAGTCAGGGGCCAGATGAGATATACCTTCACTGTGCTCTTTGCTTTAGTAACCAGTGGTAAAAGACTACAAGGCAGCTTTTATGTAGATGTCACATCATTCACTGACTGGAACACCCAGCTGTGATAATAGCATAGGAAGCGGGGGTGGGCAACCATTACTAATTCCTCCCTTATCCAACCTTGCTATTTGAATTATTAGCTAAATTGCCATCTTCAGAACTTAATTTTTTTCTGGCTTGCAGGTTCAAGAAGTTTATTTCACATGTTTAATTGTATATATTATTACCTATTGTTATCAGTGAGTGCCTATTTTGCCTGAAAAAAATTTTTATTGCATTTCGTTAAGTATTTTGCAATGATTGATTGCCACTGTTACATATCCAAAGGGTAAACAACAATGAAAAGAATATTTAATCTTTTATTATCTTTTAAAAAAGAATATAATTCATGGTAAATCTGGGAAGAAAAAATGACACAAAGCTCAAAACCTCTCATGTTAATGATTACAGCATCTGGAGATAGAAGTAATCAATTAACTCAAATACACATGAGAAAATGTAAATAAATTGCTGGATATGGACAAAACATACAGTTTTTTGTTGATTTAAGTATTTTTGTCAATTCCTCCCACTTAGTTTGACTACAAAAATGCTTTAAAAAATTCTGTTTTGTAAAGAAATCTTTTCTTACATGAAATAATGCATTGATTAAGCCACATTAATTTTTCTATTGAAAATATAAATGAACTTAAAAAGAATGCAAGCTACAAAGTGTTGTAAAAATAACAAAACAAAATTTATATCTGTTATTTTTTAATGCCTTTTTTTTCTATTGCAAAAACACCCTAAAAACCTCCATTGTTCCTAGTTCTACATGCCATTAAGTGGGGAGTTTGTGAGCTCAGGAGAAAGGTATAGATGCTTTGTGTTTCTCTATAGGCACTGTCTGCACACTCCAGCAGCATGTAGAATTTGCTCAAACTGGAGCTACATTGCCTCTAGCAATGTGCGTGCATGGCATAACATCACAGAACAGCTTCAATTGGTTACAACTGATTTTCGTGTTTGTAGCTCGTTAAAACAGTCAGCTATTAGAAACAAACCAAAACAAGCTGTTATTCCTTCCTTTCTTCTTTATTTATTTTTTTTTTAAATCCATTCTGAAAACCCGTTCTCCCTGTATATCCCCATGCATTATCTCCTAATGCCTTTCCTCAACTCCACGATATCTATGAATTTTCCAGGCTCTTCTTCAGCCTTTATGCCTTGCAGTTTTATTTCCAGTTTTCCATTCAGACACCTCTGATTCCAGATTCATTAACTCGGAATTTAAGCTGTCCATAGGCTTATTTTCAAATATGAAGATCAGTTTTCACATGGGTTGTATGGTATCTATTCAGCTGTTTATCTTCCAGTCTCTCTTTGTACTGCATTGCATCAGGAATATTCCAGATTATTGGAAGGAACATTAGAACCTGTTGATCTTCACATGCTCTCACTAGTGGTAATTTTACATTCTCATTGCATGGTATTACCTGAAGAAAAGGTTTTACTTGGTAACAAGATGATTCTTGAAGCACTCAGTCCTCACTGGAGAGGACCTTACAAATTTAGTTGTCCAAGTATGAAGTTAATTCAGGAGCTCTGAACTATACAGGGTATGATGTTAGCACTTATAAATTAATGTATGCTAATTTTTTGCATTTCAACCAGTGAATTTACTTTTCACTTTTCTTTCTTTGTTCTGACACTGATACTATTTCCTTGTGCAGTTCATGCCTATCTATTCATGAAGATGTAGAAGCCACTGGATGAAAATTTTCAGGAAAATGAAAATTATCTTTTTCTTTTTTATCTGACAGATGAGCACCTGGGAAGTGGAAATAATCCTTCATCCCATGCTGGCATACTGCAGTATCCACAAATGGGAAGAGAATGTATGCCCTAGCCAAATGTCAGCATGTACAGATTACATTTGCAGTTGATGGAGCTAGAATGCCATTAAAGCTGTTAGCAACATCATCCAGGGCACGGAACAGGTTCCCTTTGAGACTGTGAGGAACAGTTAATTCTCACCTTCCTTCAGTAAAAACTGGATTGCTTTCACCTGGTATATATCCTTACAGTAAAATTACTGGGTACTGGCATCAGCGCCAGCAAAAGGTTCCTGGTGCTTCAGTCATTTATAACATCTTCCTTCTTATCCAGAATGTCCCATTTTCATCAATCTTCATGCCAAATAACAGGCAATCCTGGGAGGTCTCAAGCTTCTTTCAGAGTTGAATATTGTGGGAAAATTTAGCCTGAGCTCTTGTTGCAGCCTCAGGAAAATTTTGATGGTACGTTGAGCCTCAGGTCTAAGGGTGTAGTATTACATTTGCAAAAATCTCTGACCACCAAGATATTTAGTCTGATTGTGATTGTGCTGCTTAATCACGATGAACAATCATTCTCTTGACTGAGAGCTGTATCTTTCAATAGGTTGAAATTTTATGCTATTGAACATTAAGTTGGACTCCTGATTTTGCCCTAATTAAACCTGAAAACAGATTAGCACTCTTATAAGTTGATTATTTTTACTTTAGCTGTATGCACAGGTGGGTTAGAAATCAGATAGAAATAAGAATGACCACTGATTTAGCATTCACAGATCATCTCTCACTGTCCAAGATTGAAGATTAGGTCAGGTTTTCTCTACAGAGATGTTACAGTAGTCCAAACATTTATGATTAAGCTAACTTTAAAATAGAGAGTATCACAATCAAAACAGTACTTAATAGTTCTTATGGAAATACGTGGAAATAGAGAGGCTGAAGACAGTAATATCTCTAAAATATATCAGATACTTTAAAACACCAATCAGAATATTCAGCTGAGGTCATGTTTTGTATTAGGTCTATACTTTCATTATAGTCTATTTGAAAAGTGTTCTTCATTTCTGTCATATAAAGTTTAATTGCTTTACTTAAAAAAATACCTTTAGTGATGGAGATAATGTAATATAAGAATATCTATTGTAAAGCATGACAAAAGAAAAAATCAAACATACAATAACTTTAATTCAGACTGAGTGAGTATTACAATAAGATATAGAAAATGAGTGGATATTTGGTCAAATCTTTGAAAATAGAAGCTCATCTTATGGTATTATTGTATTTTAAATTATCATGGGTTATTTCTTTTAACTTGGATCCGTCTCAACTGTATGCATTGAGGAAAACTAATTAAATTACATCTGTGATAACTCACAAAAAAAGTCTGACATATCAGCACAATTGTCGCTATGAAAATAATACCATAGAGTCACCAACAGCAGTGACCAACACAGAAATATTTTATAATAAAATTAAGTTTCATTCATTACCATTATCCTCGGTTACTCCAGAAACCAGGTGTGACCATGAAGTCTTTTGAAAACACTAATAAGAATCAATTAAACCTGACTCTTACTCAGGCTTTCTGATCATACACTATCACATGATATATCCATTTTCAGGTTATAGATGTTGCTAAAACCTTAGGTTGTAGACTTTTTGAAGGGATTGGTCTTTTTATACAGTACATATAATTTACTTGCTAAAATACAATTTTCATCTCAGTTTGGAGTTCACAGGTTCCTTAGGCTGGTTATGGAGATAATTTGATTTAGCAGTCAGTTTAAATATACTTCATTTCTGTAGATATTCAGACTGCTATTACTGTGGTGTGATTCTCTCACCTATTAGAACATGTATTTTCATGTTGTAGTTCCTGACTCAACACTAGCTACAGTTCTGCAAATCATTCTCATAAAACTTCCTGATAATGTCATATTTTTGACTGCTCAGAATTTTCATCTCATCTTCCATGACTAAATTGTTCCTGATGCTTTTTAAGTATAAATTTATAAATATATATGTGCTTGTGTGTGAGTTTGCAAAAAATCATTTCTATTTTGAACTCTGTAGACTTCGCAATTTCCTTCAGTAAAAATATCCTTTATGAAAAGCATCTGAGCAATGCTGGCTCATAAAGAGAGAAAGTAAGCATGCAAGGCTAAAACACTCCTCCTGTTCATTCATACATTTAACATATAGTCAGAGCTCAGATATGGAGATGACTGAACTTAGTGATATTTGCCTTCTCTTATCACCCCATAACTGCTAGGAGAAATCTATAAACTGCTCCCCTCAACCGTTCAGAGAGAGCTGAATCTTTTAACTGGGATTTGGGAGAAAATAAGGGGGCAAGGGAAGAAGATGGAAGATCACTGGGTTTAGTTGCTTTATAATAAACCCTGAAAAGCAAAAGTTAAGGTAACTGATGTTCTGTAAATCATATGATGGGAGAAATTCTTTGATTTTTTGAGGCAAACCCAAGGAACTCTGACTTCTTTTCTCCAAATACTATCATTTACACTTTTTCTTTTTTTCAGTGTTTCAGCTAAATTCTGGGCCTTACACAATCATAAAATTAAGTTCAGATCATTTTAAACCTGACATCCATGTGACTTTTATTGCACATAATCTAAGACAGATTTTCACAATTTGCTGGCTTTACAAAGTTGTCTACATTCAGTTGTCATCATTTGCCTAATTCTATAACTGGAAGATCTTTAAAGCAAAAAAGAAAAACAAAAGCAAAATCTTTTTGTTCTCTTTTATGGCTAGGATTCCTAGACACCACTAAAACAAAAATAATAATTATTTCAAAATACAGAAACAACATGCTGTTGCTTTTCTTCAACTTCCTAGCAATTGTTAATGCCTTTCTGCATTAAAGAATGATCTTGCATCCAGTATGCACAACCACCATAGAAGATCTTTCACATACTTAATTCAGCTCTCTTCAGAAAAGCCAAATGCAGATTGAAGAGATGGGCAGAGAAGAATGGTCTAAAGTTCAAGAAGGGCAAATGCAGGGTCCTGCATCTTGGGAGGAATAACCCCGGTGACCTGAAGAAGTTGGGGTCAACTTGCTGGAAAGCAGCTCTTTGGAGAAGGACCTAGTGGTCCTGAGGGACAACAAGCTGTCCATGAGCCAGCAGTGTGTCCTTGTGGCCAAGAAGGCCAATGGGATCCTGGAAGAGCATTGCCATCAGGTCAAAGGATCTGATACTGCCCCTTCCCTCAGCCCTGGTAAGACTACGTCTGGAGAACAACCCTGGGCTCCTGAGTACAAGAGAGATGTGAAGTTCCTGGAGCAGGTGTAGAGCAACAAGAATGATGAGGAGACTGAAACACCGCTCTCATAAAGAAGGCTGAGGGAACTGGGCCTGCTCAGTCTCAAGAAGTGACCTCTTCAATGCCTGTAGATATCTGAAGGACAGTGCCAGGAGAATGGAGCCAGGCTCTTCTCAGTGGTGCCAAGCAGTGGGGCAAGAGCTAATAGGAAAAAGGGGATGCACAGGAAGTTCCACCTGAATAGGAGGAAGAACTTCTGTACTGTGCAGATGACTGAACACTGGAACAGGTTTCCTAAAGAGATTGTGGAGTGTCCCTCACTGGAAATATTCATGAACTATCTGGACGCAATCCGGTGCCGTGTGCGCAATCCGGTTCCTGGTTGAACAGGGAGCTTGGACCAGAAGACTCACTCTGGTCCCGTCCAACATTACCCATTCAGTGTTTTTGTCAGCAAAAAAACATAAAACAGTGTTTTTTCAGTGACAAAGTTCAGGCAGTAGTTGCAATCCAATTAATGCATACTTTTTTTTGATACTACCAGGAAATTTTAAGTCTGAATCTTGCATTTTAATAACAAAAATTCTTCATAAAGTTTTTAATATTGTACATACTTACCTCCTTACATCAATAAATCATTTCAATTAATGCAAGAAAAAGAATGTGTCAGATTATTATACATGCACTTTTTGCCACAGAAAATTTTAAAGAGTGCAAGAGTAGAGTGTGAGTAAGACAGCATAAGCAGTCTTGTAAGATATGTATTGAGAGTTTGAGGTGCTTCCAAGTAGGTTGATCTTAGGTATGGATTACCAATACAATCAAAAGGTGTATTCTGGAAGAAAATGTATACCCCTAAAAGCCCTGAGCTCTAAGTAATCCAGGCCTTGGGCAAGACAGAAGCAGAGAAATATAGTCCTAATGTGGGGGGCTCTTCTGTTTTGAAGTGTTAAGTCAATGGAGTTCAGCCTGTTTTTTTGGGTCCCAGCTAATGTTAGTCTTGAAAATTAATCTGTAAAGCTAATAAGCTATTTGCATGAATGGAAGTATGAATTCTTTAAATCTGACTTCTCAATTCATTCTTCCTGTAAGAAGAAATGGAAATTAATGCAGTTGTTTACATGAACTAAAAATAATATGCTAATGGACCAGTCATAAAAAACTCTCTTTTGGAAGACATTGTATAAGTGGAACTAAAAAAGTAGTTTTTTACATAAAGGAATAGGAAAATAGAAAGCTTTCTGTCTTTCTGCATATACACAGTCTAAAAAGTATATACTTTTCTCAGTAGGAATACAAAAAGTAGTTTGTTCTTACTTTAATATAAATCCTGAACTAAGAGTACTCCCCATTTCTGGTGAAGGCAGTCATTTAGCAATGTGTGGCCTCTGAAATGAGAAAAATGCTTTCAAGAGTTTAAGGAGACTCTTACCGCTGCACTGTAAGTCAGAAATCTATTTTAAAGTGAATATGTAATTTTCAAAGTCAATGTATTTAAATTCAAACAATTGCTTCATTTTCAGCTTCAAGTTACACAAATCATCAGTGCAAATTTCTTTACAAGCACAGAAATTTCCTATATACCTGACTGACAAGTTCACGCAACAACAAGCTCCACATCCCTTGTGTGTGTGCTGATTAACTACACTTATCTCCACAAGTCAGAATATGACTGCTCTGGTAATCTCTTTGCAGGTGGAGAGATTAATTTTCATATGTTTTACAAGCCATGCAAAGCTACATTGCTTTGTTTTTATACATTGGGTAAGTCACACTTGATATGCAAAGATGGGTTTATATACAACGGTTTTTAGGAAGAGAGAAGATATTTAGAGCAGAAATATTATAGATCCAAATTTAAATGAAAAAATAGTTAATCGCTAGATATGAATATAAAAAAATTATAAAAGTTGATAGATGAGTTTTACTTTTCTTGGTTTACCTGTTATATTTAGATCTCTTTTTTTAACCAGTTCAAATTTATTCTATTTTTACATGCTGCACAGACTTGAGAAAAAGTTCATCTGCAGACTAACCAGAAATTTTATGTTCATTGCGGTAAAAAAAAAAAAAGAAGATATTGCTGGATACTCTTAATAGAAGCACCAGAGCACCAGATAACCATTGCAGCATTGTGTTATCCCAAAACTTGTCCATAAATCTGTTCTGCATTTTATATCTGACAAGGATGAAAAGGATATTGAAATTCAGAACAAATGACAGTATCACCAATAAATAAGAATTATTTTTTATGCATATGTCCATATCATGATGAACAGCCATAATTTTTGACTTATAGCCTAGGAATTTAAAGATACATTACACTGATATCTTTGCTTTTATTTTTCATTTCATAAAATTACTTGTGCATATAAGTTTGAGTAATATATTTGGAGAAATACAAAGTATTTCTCACACCTTTAGGAATAATTGTTAATTTCTCCCAGAATAATTCAAATTATGTCAGTTTATGTTAAAAAAAATATTAATTTGCCAATGAATCAAAAATATTGTTTGCTTTTAAGATAAGAAGGAACAATGGTAGACACTCCCAAATGGAAAGGAAATCTTGAGTAATACACCAGAAGCTGTATTTTCTGATATGAAAATCTCAGTACAACCGCACTTATTCTGTATGTGTCTTAGTATTTTCTAGGATAATGAAAACCCTTAGACTTTTTTTTTTAATTTTATATTTGTGCATTATATTACATGCTTGTTCATGTAATCAAAGTTTAAGCTAAAAAAATCTCACCATACTTATCCTGTTAATTTCTTCAGATTTCCAGAAGACATCATCTTTTACAGCTTTCTTTTAATCTCATGAGAGACTTGGTTCAGGTCAACCTTTTCATATTTCTCTAGCTTCATGTAATCTGCCTGCCCTTCCTTCTGTCCTTTATCCTCTTGTCCTACCTTTAGAATATTGAAATGAGGGACTGCAACACACCACATTCCAGAAGAGACAGTCCTGAGATCTTAAATGTTCTGTCTATTTTATGAGTCAGTCAGCAGTTATTACCTAAATTTTGTGTTAGATGGTAATTCCTGTTCTTTATGATTGCAAAATTCAGACATTTCTTCTTTTAATTAGTTTAGTAATATTTATTTCAGATTAAATGACCCTAATAATACTTTTTTTTCTTTATTGTCTAGACTGTTAATAGAATAAAAACAAGAAAACATATGTTCCCAATGTGTGTTTAATTTATAAGTATATGTATACATTCATATATATGTATAAATGCATACATAAATATAGAATTAGATCTATATTTATATTACTAGGCTTTATAACAGGATTAATCGGAAGAGATTGAGACAAGAAAACTGAGGGAGAGAATCACCCCCAGAAAGAGACAAATGTCAAAACTTTTAGTAAACAGAAGCAAAGGGATTCTGTTCATGGAGGAAAACGAGGGACACAGAGAATTGAATTTCAATTTGTAGTGGGACAACGGTGCACAGAGTCTTATTAAAAAAGAATGCTAAGAGAGGAGGAAGGGACATTTGGCAGCAATTCAGAAGGGAAGGAAGCCCTTCAGAAAGGAGGATGATTCAGTGGCTTACCAGAGCCAGAGTTAAAGGAGATCATGGCCCTTAGGGGCTAAGGCTTCAATGAGGAAAAAGAGTAGAAAAGATGATTGGGAGGTGATTAGAAAAAAGTTAAAGAATCTTAGAGGGGAAAAGATGTTGGAATGAACATGGGTGAGTGCAGTGCAAACGGACATCCTTAAGAAGCTAAGGTTTTATTCATAAGATCTTTAATGTCTGTCTTCCCAACAAAATGTACTGCCTTGCTGAAATTGGGAGAAGTCACTTACAAACCCATGTTAATTACCTTTTGGCACATTCACTGAATGTGTTTAAAGGGCGTCAGCAGGGATACAAATCAGGGATAAAAATGGAATATAATTACTTCATATTACACTTCTTCTTGTGTGTTGTATCATTACATGTTTCCAGACTAAATCTCTGTATACACTGTTGCAGCTTTTGGTTGTTTTTAAAAGCTAGTAAAAATAATTTAATGGAGACAAAACAAAAGAAACAAACAACTTCCATTGTTCTCTCAAGATAATTATTTTGAATCATGAAGGGAAAATAGAGCTAAGTCCTCATTCAACAGGTGTTAAAGCCCTTCTTTGTACTTGGTGAAACAGGTTTATACTGACACTAATGAACTGTATTTTTTTTCTTTAATTTTATCTCAACAGTCTTTATTTATCCCCTCAAAACCAACCCAATCTTCCTCTATTTTAAAAACCTTTATTAAGCAATGAAAGAATATCCCCTCTTTTTTCTGCCTGATGATTTGAAGGAATGTCATAAAAAGCATTCCAGAGCATCAGAATGACTGAGGTTATCTGATGGGTTTAAGATATCTGCTGTGTGATCCTCTACCCTTCTCATGTAGAGTAAATATAAATGAGAAATGTAATCATATATTACATACATTTTCTTTCCTTTCACTTTAACTTGTGTGATAGTGATACTGCATGTTAAAAGAGCCAGACTATTGTTTCAGTCATACTTGGAAAATTCTCTCAGCTCTTAAGTAATCTGTAAATTTCTATAATATTACAATTATATAGTAATTCAAAATAAATGCATTAGAAATATGTGTTTATATGTTTTTTGAAATTTTGTATGCATACATTCATTCTCCAGTAGCCAGTCAAAAAATTCAGTTTAGGGAGAAAAAGAAATCCTAGGTTTTTCTTGCAGTTCTCAAGCCCAGCGATGACTTTAACACAAATCAGGGAGGGTTCTGGTGAAAAAAGATATTGCCATAACCTGGAAGGTGTGAAGTTTGGTTTGTGTTGGGTTTTTTTTACCTGGAAGCAGCTTTTACTGAATGAGGGAAGTGTGGAACTTTGAAACTTAAGCTGGAGATGAATTTAAAGGACATATGGCAAATGACCCCACTAGAGACACTCACCATGGATATCAGTCTCACTGCTTTGAGTGGAGAGGTGAGGATGAGCAGCGCGTAATATGGCCCTGTTTTGAAAAAAGAGCTGGACCAGGTTGCCTCCAGAGTATTCTTTCAACCTAAATTATTCAATAATTTAGTAATATAAAAAAAAAAAAAGAGAAAGAGAGAGGATAAGTAGGCTTTAGGTCTGTCTCATATCTTAGATATTAAGATATTAGAAATCTATACTAGTAATTTGAACTACTCATCTACAGCTAACCAATGCAAGAACTTTCACTGATTTTGGAATAGTTTAGATTATTAATCTGGAAAACAAAATCCTAATTTACAGCTAAAGTGAAAGCAGTTGAATCTTACTTCCTCTAAAAGCATTTGTGTCAGTCCTTTCACCAGCTTGGGTGTATTACTGAACTTTTACAACAAACAGAGTCTTAATTCCAAAGCTTTCCCAAACTGAGTCAACACAAAACCACTCTCTTTTTTGATTGATTCATGTTTATGCCATTTTTATTACAGAATATCTATCTGGTTTCCTGTCTCAAATTCAAAGATATCATTACTAGTTCTACTATCAGCTGATGCTCATACTGATGCTGAAGGCATAAATGACCTTCTCTTTCAGCCAGAGGATTGACTCAATCACTGACAGCACAAGAAGCAACCACATACAAATGATCAGTTTGGGTATTTTGTCTATCCAGATCATTTTTATGCCCATACCATAACTGATATAATAATATCTGAAAACCAAAGCAATGGGACTAAAATATATCCTTGTCTTGTAGGGTTGTTTTTCTGTTTTATTTTGGTTTTTTTTCCTCCTTGTTTTTTAGGGTTTTATTTTTAGCAAGTACTTAAAAGANAAAAAAATCTTTATACTTTTATATAAAGACAAACTTTACAAGCATGGCAACTTTTTTCCAACACATTAAATATATTCTAAAATTCTGAATATGTATTTTGGTTTTAGCAATAAGAATCTAAGCTCTTGGTTTTTAGGGTTATATTTTTAGCAAGTACTTAAAAGAAAATGTGTTGCTGTTGGACACACAATGACACACATAGACACTGTCTGGTGAGAAGGCATGAAACTCTTTACTACAACATCTGACTCTATATTTATTGTATTTCTACACAGACCAGGGATTGGAGGAGAAGGTTGACACCTCTTCCATCTCATTGGTCAAGAGAACTGCCCATCAGATGTTGTATGAGAAAGTATGTAAACAATGTATGTAAACAATCTCGTCTTAACATAAACATGTTCTAATTATAACACCTGTGTGTAAGAAAGAACTACAAACTATGAAAAACATTAAGTTATAAAGTGCATCAGAAAACTGAAAAAATAAGGGCGACAGAAAATGTGTTTTCCAATAAAAAAATAATTTTGTGCACACCTTCATGAAGGAAATGAAAATGTTAATCAGTCCTAGTGATACGAAAGAGAGGAATAAATGTAGTTGAGGCAATTTCTGGGTTCTGATCATCTTTGAAAGTGTGTGGGGGGGTGGTGTTGTTTTCTTTATGTGTATGAATACAGAACTGATGGAGACCAAGGGATACTGTTACAGTATTATCCATTCAGCTCTGTTTAGTGCATTATCTGAAAAAATTAATTATTTCAGATTGCTTTGTCCCATTAGTACTTCATTCATCTGACCACTGTGATAGGCTTTCTGCATTTTTGCTGATAAGCATGAAGTGGTTCCTGGAATAAATCTAAGAGTTTTTGGCTGCTATTATTTAACACTATCAAGGATGGATTCCAATATTCAGTGTGTTTTTCTGCTTTTCCTGGTATTCAATATTTCAGCATGTGCTTGTTTGACATGAACACCATGACTGTGATGCTGTCGTTCATAAGCATTGTTTGATCCCTGCAAAATGGAGCAATATGCCTTTTTATCTCTAAACACGGAATAAAGTGGTGATACTCATTTCCTGATTTCCAGATGAGTAAGTTTTCCAGTGTCACTAATACTCGTGCTCTTACAATTTCACTCAAACAAATCCTAGCCTTTTCTCAAAGGACTTCTCCATTTCACCCATGCACACCTGGCAGCAGTGAATTGTTGATCAATTTGCAGCAAGTCCTTTGCCTTATTCCAAGGAAAAAAGAAACATTTGCCAGAACACATACTTGTCTTCCTGACTTCCAAATCCATGGGAGATATAAATCTGTATAGTGAAGAGAATTATTTAATTTGATTTACCTCACAATTTTCTGCCAAAATAATAGCTGAGGTTTTCTTACTCTTCATGACTTTATGTGTATTGAAGCCATTACACACAGGCATCCTGGTACCTTCTTGGGACAAGAGGCTAACTTTAACCTACTTTCTTGATAGAAGTCTAAATTTTATAACATAATGTATAAGTCAAAACCAGCATTGTTTCATAATGTGTGAGCCTTACCATATATTTATGGGATCTTTATTTGTATGAATATATCTATTTATATACATATGGATATTATCTAAGATAGATTTTAATATCTAGATTGTGAAACTTTGGAGACACTATGGCTAAAGGTTCACATTTTTCCAGTATCACACTTCAATTTGCAGATTCCTAAGACAGAAATTAAAAATTGAGATGAAAACAGAAATTGAAACAGACTTTAAATGTACTATCTTAATTTTTGGTACTTTTTTTGAGTTAAACAATATGTAGCTCTTATCTATAAAATATTAGTACAAAAAGTCACATAACTATTCCAAAGGATTTTCTAAGTTTAGCTATTAGCAAGACTAACACCACTGATTACACAGAATGTATTAGTGCTAGAAAATACAACTTTCTGCTAAGCTTTCTGGATGCCTCAGACACTTATTGTTAAAATAACAGAGCAGAATTGAGGGTTCTCCACATTCTCCTATAGCAATATATATAAAAACATAATACTTGGAATTTCCTACATATCTCATTTACATTTCATGCTCAAAATGTCACAAAAATTGTTTTGCTTTTTATTCTAGATGTATATTGCCTTTTTTGGAGAATGTTTTTAATTATAAATATTTAGCACAAGAATTCACAGCCTAGTAACACACCCATTCTTTGATTAAAATGGCCATTTTCTGGCAAAAAGGAATACCACTAGGAAAAAAAGAGTATCTGAAGAATTCACTATATTGAGTCCATCATGTCAGCCAATTTCCAAGCACTTAATATGCCAATATTTTGAGGATGCAAGTTAAGGCAACAGATTTTCAGCCTAACACTTACGATGACAAAATGTTTACAAGGTTCTTCCTAACAGGTCATTAAAGATGCTACAAAAACCTCTGATGACAAAGCCAGTCAGTGAAGCCAGAGAGGTTATAAACACTAGTGTTTTTCCAGGGTGACAAGAACCTGAAAAAGAGAAAGGCTATGAGATGAAAAAATACAAAGTACAGAGACTGAAATGACAGTTATAAACATTGTGAATTATACTCTGAGAAAGGCCACAGTGTGTGCCAGCAAAGTGAATTGCTGGCTATCAAAGGCTTGGAGGGGGAGGAGAGAGGGAAAGGAAGAAAAAAGAGGTGTATAGTTATAAAGTGCTTAATGGGAACTTTTCACATATTTTGCTGACCTGGCAGAAATATTTTGGGTTCCTAATGGCAGCTCTTTTCACAGCTCAACAGGCACCAGGTTTCCTGTCATATATGAGTTTTTCTAGTCTTCATTGTGCTGTTTGGAAGTGACAAGAAGAAAAAGAAGCTTGTTTTGACACACCTTTCTCTCCCAAAAAAGCAGACAATGGTCATTCGATCTCAAATGGATTATTTTTTGATAGCCAGGTGCTATGGAAAAATAAATTTGTTTTATATTTGCCACTGGTAATGGGTAGACTTGGAGGTAAAATGGATATAAGAAGGGAGATATGAGTAACTTGTACCATCCCTGTTATTTTATTACAATACCAGCGATAGAAGGAAAATATGTTATAAAAGACCAGAGAAGTTTAGGAACAATGATTGAAAAAAAGAAAACTATCAATTATTGACTTTCTGCTTCTCCCATAGTGATTTTTTATCAGACAAGAAAGTACATGCTTACATAGAATAAAAGTAAAAAAATAATAAAAATAATTGTCAATTAATGAAATTGTTAATGTGAGTTCTTCCCTCAAATATGTACATGTGTGGTATTTTCTTCAAGTGACAAGTTTAAGATGTCAAGTTTATTTTCACAACAACTTTTGTAAGACTTCCATGTGAAAATTAAACACAGAATCAAAGAATGGGTCAGGCTGGGGGGGACCTCACTGTGTCATCTGATCCAGCCAAATGGAGTACAGAGTAATGTGTCCAAAGTCTTTTTAAGCCTAAACTACCCAATTATGAGATGTCAACTAATTTATTTTAACTCTTAACCCAGTAACTAGCTACCCATGTCCTGCACTGTGGACTTTTCTAGCCAAGAACACAAAATCACCCAGACTTTTGAAGAAGAAGGAGAAGAAGACTATGCCCTAAATTCCTCATCTTATAACATATATATTACTTTAACCCACCACCTTAAATTCTAAATTTCTCACCCTGTGAGATAACACATTTCTATTCAACTACACGCTCACAATCTCAGTGCTATCTCTCAGCGTTGGAAGCCTTTCCTACGGCCTCAGGTCAAATGCAGTGTGTCTTTGAGGATCATTACCTGTCAGCACAGAAAGTCTGAAATTCTCTGTGTCCAGGGTTCCAACAGTAAACCTGCTGCAGGAGCTCCATGTCCTTTTTGTACTGAGGAGCCCAGAACTGGACACAGCAGTCCAGATGTGGCCTCACCAGGGCTGAGTAGAGGGGCAGGATCACCTTCCTCGACCATCTGGCAATGCTCAGATGAAGTCCTTTTTCTCTTTAAATCAACAGAAGTCTCAGTATTTCAGACACAAAATGCAATTAATTTGCTACTTAAAAATGACTATAATTTATTAATCTTTGTAAGTTACAGCCACAGCATATGCTGTGGAATAATTCATTGTTTTCCTTCCAAAGAAAAGGACAAGGATGGACAAAAATTTTAATAGAGTTTAATTCATGAGACTTAAATGAAGTTATTTGGATGCAAATTTTTAAACTAAACTACAGAACTTCTCATTAACAAAACATTGAACAAAATTATCAAAACAGCAATCCCATTGGTGGATTACTTTGAGTAATAGATGGCAGGGGGTGTGCTTGTTTGTTTCAACCCAACCTTCATTTTCTCTTCAGGAAAATAAAAATAAAATAAAATAAAACAAAACAAAAAATCAAACCAAACTAAACCAAAACAAACAAACAGACAAAAAAACCCAAGAACCACCAAACTTTTGGTCTCATGAAGTAGTCTATAAGATTTTAGAACTTTATGAAAAATTTACTTTTGGTATATGGCTGGAATAACTTTGTTTCTGCTAGGGAACAAGGAGAAGGAAAGTGTTAGCAGAGGTGTGAGGAAGGAGAAACTATGAGTGTTAAAACTATCAGGGAGAGTTAAAATCTTATTTGCACTCACAGCTGAATATTGTATAAATAAGTAATCTAATTTGACAAGCATAAGAATTGCTTAATTAAAATGGTGTAGATCCAAAATATTCAATAAACTTAAGTCTGCAATCTGATAATTACCTGTTTAAACCATGTCAGAGTTTAAATATGGCAAAAGACTGACCAGAACAAATATAATGGTTCTCAATCCATAAAAAACTCGAGAATAATAAAGAAAAAACCTACTATGATTCTGAAACCACTCCGCACCAAGAAACATAGAAGATCTGGCCTTCAGGAAGCATAAATCCAATTAATAGTAATGGAGCATGCAAATTCATGCCAGCTGAGAATCTGACCTCAGCTGTGGTCAATGAATTAGAATTTTTTTCCTCATTTTTATGATTATATTTATGTCTGTATTTTAAAGAGAAAATAACTGATATTTCTTCCATTAAAAAGCACTTAGTGGTTTGGCTGACTTCTCTGACAGTGACGCATTGAGGACATTAATCTAGAGTTGGTTTTGTGGGTTTTTTTCCTTCCAGAGGTTCTTGTGATAAGCAACAGCAGGTTTCCTGCTAAATGTCCTAATGGTGAGCAATACAAGTCCACTTATAATGGCTCAAAATAAATGAATGAGTTATCACTCAATACAGCCAGGAGATGCAGTACTGTCCTACAAGTGGCATATCTGACATATCTCTCTATATTACAATGAATTACTGACACCACATAAAAATAATTGAATTTTATACATTTTACAAAAATATCAAAATATCCACAGGCACAGTTGAAATAAACAATTTATTGGGCCACAGGTCCTTGAAAGTGAGCAGCAATTTGAGAATGAAATAATTAACCATTAAACTGTGAGTCACAGGGTGTTAAAGAGCATATATGCCTTTCTTAATTTTACAGTACAGTGTGTATAGTCCCCATTAGTGACAGAACACCCATTAACATAAACACTTGGCAGTATTTCATGCACTGTATTTACAAGTTTGGATCACATCTATCAACTCTGTGTAATGTGGAAAACAACTGATGTGGAATCTTTAAACCAAATATCTATGACATTTTTAATAATTAGTAGCATGTTCTCTATCTGGCCAATAATCTGAACACTGCATTTAAAAATGTAATCATCAGGCCTTCTCTGCCTCTGTAAGGGCCTATTTAATTGTTGGATGGATACAAAATATCTTTAAAACTACTGATAAGCTTCCCAGCAACTTCTCTGTGTCTGCATGAGTTAACAAAAGTACAAAAGCCATAATAACATCAGGAGCAGCAAGAGAAAAGAAAATTACCCTGAAAAGAACAATAAGATGAAAAAATTACCCTGCAAAGAACAATAAGATGAAAAATATTTTTCAGAATTACTTTTTTGCTGAGTTCCCAGAGGTAGAAGTATAGCACAACTCTGTATACAAACAATTTAAAAGGCATAGCACTATATGTGCTTGCATAATCTTGGGGGGCTTGTTCCTTGTGTGAATTGCACTTGATCTCACCAGGGTCTTGGACTGCAGTTCATTTCCACTTATTTACTGTTGTTGGGATGCCTTGATGAGAAAACTGACTACTTCAGATTTCTTTCCCTTTGTGAAGTGTAATGAGATCAAAACAAAGACAGAATCGTAATCTTTCAGGTGGTCTTTGTGGGTAAAATAATAATATTAATAGGCTTCACAAATTGCCATAAATATATCTTTTTGTATATTTATATTATTATTCATACTATGTATGTATAATTTTATATATATATATATATCTGTGCACTTATATATACATAAAATATTAAAAATATTATAATAATTCACATAAGGTTATAGAGAGTACATATCAGAGGATTAAACGTAGTTGTGCCTCATGCTATCTAGTACCTAAAATATGTGCAGTAGTTTGGAACTCCAATTTGCTGCTATTTTTTTCCCATTCATTGATTCTGGACATCTCTTCATATCAAATATAATACCACTGATATGATCTACAGTATCTCTTGGTCACGGTAGAAAATAAAATAATGTTATAAATAAAGAAGCAGCCATGAGTTTTGCTATATGGTTTTTATTTACTGTTATTAAGCTATTTTTCCAATTGTAAATGCTGTCATATGAATTAATTTCAGAAATTGGGTTCTGTAATTTATTCTTCCAAATGCTTTTCTTTTAAAGAACTTCTTGAAACTTTTTTCTCTGGGATTAAAAGAAAAAAATATTTTCAATAGGCCATGTGATAGAGAGTCTCACATTCTCATTAATGGTGGTCCAAAACTGAATGGAAGACGATCTGTAACTGATCCATGAAATAATAGATCTTTTCAATTTTAAAAATAATAAGAAAATAGTTATGATCAGTGAAACTTTTTAAGTGTTAATACTGATCCTTTTGTTCAAAAATGTTCAGGGATTAACAGCAGGTGATAAAAACATTCAAGGATTAACAGGAGGTGGTAAAAACGTCCACGAATTAACCCCAATTGGTCCATGGAATATCAAAATGACGTAATTTTAATATGCTATTTCATATGTCATCTTACCTGTTTTGTTTCCCTTAAATTAGAGATCCACATAAAGAAAGCAATTAGGATCACAAAAGGTAGCCAGATTAGATGACGTAGTCTAAGTTTCTGAATGTTTAAATTTTGATTTTTATCGGGTTACCCTCATTATGCATTTAGTTTTGTAATCTAGTTGGACTGGGACACACCAGACTCCCTGTGTGCACATAATGGCAGGACAGATGTCTCAATGTATAGGCAATTCTTTATTCCCACAGTAGTTTGTATCATTGTGATTTTGAAAGAGCAGCCAGGAGGAAAACATGATACAAGTGTCATAGGAGCAGAACATTATTTGGTAAAGTACAACAGCAAGTTGAGTAACTATTTCAAAAGGGTACTGTAAGTTTTCTGAGTACGTTATTTCTAGAGCTGTGTGCACCTGGTAATTTAGAGTGATGAAGAGTTCAATACATCTTTGTCCCAGCTGATATTTATCTATCTATCTAGTGTGTGACTAGATCCCAGTGGAGTATATATAATAATTAGACCTACACTCTCCTTGATTCACTTGTAGGTTAAAGGGCACAGTCTGAAACTTTGTTCTGTTAAAAACATATTAAATATGATATTAGTGGTCTAAACCTATATACTTCCCTAGAGACTCCCACTTTTAATAACCTCCAGTATAATAGATAAGGCAGAGGGCAGTAATCATTACTGAAATGGATTTTCTGGCAGAGTTAGACATCACCTCCAGGAATCAATAATCATTTTAAGCTAACGTGGTGATTAAATGACCTTCCTTTTATTTTCCTTCATGTTGAGTTGGTTTTTATCTTGATTTAGAGCCACACAGCCAGAACAAAGATAAACAGAGGACTGGCAGCATTGCAGAATCACAGCAAGGCCTATCCCTTATACAGGTAAAAGCATTTTAATGTAATGAATGCATTTGCTGCCCAATCTGTGACTTCTGAAGAATTACAATAAAAATTCTAGATGCAGAATATATTAATGGATTATACCCCAGGATAGTTCTTGGTTTTAAAATATTCTCACCATTAGCTTGGCTGCAGCAGGTGCTGTGATTTTATGTTTAATAATTTATTGTTGTGGAGCTTCCTTGAGGATATCTGTGTTGAATGATGTTCATTAATCCTTTCTTCTTCCACATCCTCCTGCTCTCTGTGAAGGAGTATTAGATGACTGCATTTCTCTATTTTCTCCTGAAGGAGGGAGATTGAGAAGCAGCTAACTTCAGCATGCTGTGGTTTGATGAGCTACACCTAACTAGGCAAGATTGTTGCAAATCTTGAAATTCTTGTGAGGTTTAGCTTCACTTCTCGAAATCCAAAGACCTTTATTTCAATTTGCTATTTTTTGCATCTTCTGAAACATACTCTGGTTTTCTGTGGCTTGTGGGATGTTTTGTTTTGGGTTTGGTTATTTCTTTGATTTAGTTCTTTTTTTTTTTTTTTTTTTTTTTNATTTTGCTTGCTTCAGATACAGGATAAGAAGGGGATTTAAATCCAGATTAGAAGACTGTATGATGAATATTCACAAAATAATGAACAGAAAGGAAAAGCCTGGAAGGACACTCACAGAAATGTCACAAAAATGATTGTGTTGTCTGTACCAGTTTGAACATCTGGGGAGGAGCACATGATAAGAGCATATAATAGAGTGCATAATCTGTAGGGACACTTGTGCTTGCAGAGTACATTGAATTCTCCATTAAAACAACTCTTTGAGGCTGGCTTTTGAGCACCTTTTAAATCATTGACAAGTTTGGATGGATTTTTCCCAAAGGTTTATCTGTAGAGCTAGGAAAACACCTCTTTCTGAATTTAGATTTCACCAAAGAAGCAAAAGTAACCATTTAAACCCATTTAACCTGTCTGGGTTTCATCTTAATTTTTTTTAAGAATAAAATGTGTGTCTATTTCAAACATCTTTTCTAGGATCCTACAGGCCTGATCCAACAGCAAAGAGCAGAGCATTGTGCCCTTGGCAGGGAGGAGTCTATCCCAATGAGGCAGCTGCAGCAAAAACAGCACATGGCTGAGTGCCATTGCTCTCCCTCAGTCACTCATTCTCCAAATTCCTATTTACCCTAAAAAACTCTTGCAATGCCTTTCAGTCCCTGACTTGACTGCTTTTCTCCTCTTACTGTATCAGATGTCATGAGAGCTCCCTAAGCTCCAGATAATGCTCTGAGGCAGAGGATTAAGACAAGATAGACATTTTTTGTTGCCCAAAGGTAGGAACTGGCAGCTTATCTTTGCCAGTAGAAGCTTCCCGAGGGGCAGACTGATTAAACCAGATGAGAAACTGTTGCAGTGTTGGAGGGCTTTGGAGCTGATGGACAGTAGATGGCTGTGAAGGCAGCAGTGAAATTATTTCTTCCTTCCTTTTTTTCTTTCAAAGAAAAAAGGTCCAAAGGATAAAATGCAACAAGTTCTATTACATGCCAAGATTCATGAACCAGAAATCCTAGGATTATATTTGCTGCAGATAATTTGAAATCCACTCCCTTCTTTACATAATCTAAAAAATGTTTTTTCAATTTGTCGGTATCAATACTGTATTCTGATGAAATACTCATAAAAGTAATTATTTAATTACTATGAATGTTATGAACAAATTAAATAATAATTATGTGGCTTCATGTTGCCTGATTTCCAATGTCTCAGCTAACTGCTGAAGTTACTCCCATAATAAACAAAGTAAAAAAACCTAACACATAAGAGAGGGAAGAATTCACCCACAGCCCATAAAACCAGTCCAGTTTTAAGTTTAAAGCAGACAGCAAAATTTTATGGAGTCAAAATCATGGTGAGAAGAATCTTCATGTGTAGGCCTCCTTATACTCCATTCGGGACCTTTTGTTTTCATGTCAAGAACATAAAACCTAGTACCTGCCTTTCAAATCCCATACTCAAAATCTTAACAGACCCCAAATGTTTTTAAAGATCTGGAAATCATTTTAAGGTCAGGATATTTAAATGGAAAATTGTGAGAGCCATACATCTAAAATAGATCTTAAAAGTACAATGTCCTGATCTACAAGATTTCAATATGTAAGTGTTCTTATGGTTTCAAAGAAACAAGTCTGTCCAATAAATTATACAGATATCTTAAATCACTAACTACTCTTAGTTTTCTTGTAATAAGACAAAAAAAGGAATGACACAAAAATCATAAATGACACATAAATCTTTTGTACAAAATTATGAAAATAAACCAGTAGTCATTACTCCATTAAATGCATGAGTCATCATAATAACAAAAGCTATTTTCCATTATTTAGCTTTTACAGTTTCAAGACCCTTGTGTCACTGTCTCATCCATGCAGGAATTCATGCAGCCTCTTACCATACATTAGCAGAAAGAAATTATCTTTATTTAACAACACATTTAACAACAACAACCAATTTTCCCTCAACAAAATTCAGACAGGTCAATTCTGATCTCCATTATTATTCCCAGTTTCCCAGTTCTGCCCACTGCTTCACAGCACAGCCTAGGATGAGCACTGCTTGTCTAGCTCAAGTGCACCACTTGACTGTGCAATCCCTTTTTGGGAAAAAAAAAAAAAAAAAAAAAAGATAGAAAGTGATTAATTTTGGAAAACAAATATTTTATCTGAAATGGAGCATGAGTTCATGCCTGGTGGAAACATCATCTAATTAGTAGAATAATTGCAAGTGTTTTGATGCCAATAAGTCACAAATAATGTAACTGATTCTCTTTTTTTTTTTTCCTTCATTATTTATTCCTTATCTGTCTCATTATCTTTCATTTCTGAAAGTATTAATTTGTATGTGCTTTCTATAATAACATTATAGTGCAAAAACCTAAATGAATTAATAGAAAAATTGAAAGTTATAATAAATTATTAATTATCAAATTGTTTTATTAAAATAATCTACTGTTTCATTTCTGCTAATACTACAAAACTGGAATCTGACTGGTATCAAGAAAATACCTTTACATGCCTATGGACCCTTACAGAGGCTATATTTATGGAAACGAGCTCAGAGTTTAAACTTTTTTTTCCCCACTAAGAAGCAGAATTTGTACTTCTTGCAGTAAGTATGCAAATCAAGTTGCCTTTACGACAAGTGTATAAGTGACATTCATGTTCTGTGTTGTTTAAAATATTAACAATAAATAGTAAGGACGTTCTGAAACTTAAAATTGTAACATGTTGCATGAAAGGATAAAGTAGTCTGCAGAGCCACCAAAGTTTGCATTCTCATTTAAAAAATGG
>VYXF01001939.1:639617-649778 GCA_013397295.1 Polioptila caerulea
ATTTAAATATTAAGTAACATAATATTCTTAAATAAATAAGAAATTAATTAAATTTTTAGATATGTATCCCTTATTAATAAAGAAAAAAAGTTATTCTCTGATTGGAGGAAATTTATGAATCTTATCTCAGTGTGAACAGAATATTTATCATAAAGGTTATTTAATTTGTGAGTTTATTACAGTTTTCAGAATTTTATTTTTTTTTTTACAAGAAAAGTAATTGCTTACATAGAGATTTTTTTTAGTCTCCTATCCCTTTAAGAAAAAAAAAAGGGGTTTTTTTTCTATTTTCTTTTATTTCTCAGAGCACAAATCCTCAATATTCACCATATATTACATAACAGCTTTTTAGGGGCCTAATATAGTAATTAGGAATTTTGAAGTAGTTTAATGTGCGGATTTCATGGGAATACGTGCAAACACAATGGCATAAGTTGAATGTGGCTTTGTATAAGTATGCTACACATTGGTGGATAACTGATTTCAGCTGAACTACAATGGAGATCCTATCTTCTAGGGTATACCATTAACACAGCGCCAAAAGGTAGGAAGAAATGTGTCTGGCAACAAGACAGCAGCTCTATTAGGCACTTTTCCAAAGCTTCTCAGCCTCCAAATACGAGACAGACATTAGCAACTGAAACACTGTTCCTGGTCATTGTGCTGTTCTAGATTTCTGCATTTAGGCGAACACCTGGGGACCTAAAGTCAAAAGCATAATTTGGTAAGGACCATAGGGCTTACTTGTCAGTTTTGTTCCATATTCTGCTGCCATCTGATGAATACAGAAAATGAAAGCACCTTTATGATACCGTTTCACTGTTCCTGATCCAATCTCATTGCAGTTCCAGAGCAAGGACCATTCTGAAATGAAATTTACTGGTGGCAAAATGTTGACTGAGTCTTACACAAAGTTTGAAGCTAGCTCTTAGGGGGAAAACAAAAAAAAAGTTCTTTTAGACTATGCATAGAATACCTGCTTCCTTACAAAACTGATTTAAACAAAATGATCTAAGTCTCTGAGGAAGCTCAATCTATAGCTGCTGATCACTTTTGCTTCTATAATACGTAGATTTAAGAAAAACAGTCTCTAAAATTCTTAAATTGGCTGAAAATTTGAAAGGGTCAATTTTTCTAATTCCAATGCTTAAAACTTTATTTTATTTGAATATAGTCTAATCATAATATTCAAAAAGAAAATGTTGTTAGCATAGTAAAAAATTAAGTTTTATTAATCCTAAAATCAAAAGCAGCATGAATAATTCACGTCAGAATCATCATTTTATGCCAGATTCAGTTGCAGTGTGTATGTCAACATTATTTTTCCTCCTTGACTCTAATAAAAATTATTTAAACACATATCAGAATACAATAACATTTTTGTGGCAATTACAGAGTCTTATGAATCCAGAGACATGAGAGGGGACATTCTGAAGTATCATTATATTATACTCTTGCAGAAACTGTGTACAAGATGCTCTAGTTACCCAACCTTATTTATCAATAAAATACTTTACAGACTTTCTCAATCTCCCATTTTCAGCTAGCACCTCAATTCCTGTCAGGTTTGCACCCAAATCCTGACACTGCTTAATTCCTCACAACCTCACAATAAATTCATTAGAGTGTTAGGAACTGCTGACATGCACAGAGTGCCAGATATGTAACTTCAACTCTTACAGATTTCTTTCTAGAATGCTTTAG
Organism: Polioptila caerulea; assembly: GCA_013397295.1. Classification (NCBI taxonomy): domain Eukaryota; kingdom Metazoa; phylum Chordata; class Aves; order Passeriformes; family Certhiidae; genus Polioptila; species Polioptila caerulea. Next base: position 641,322 of record VYXF01001939.1, read on the forward strand.
ACCATCCTTCTCCTCTTCATACCACTACTGCACCTGGAGCAAAAGCAACATAAACATCCTCTAAGCAGCCTTCAAAGAATGACGAATCCCTCTGATTCTCATCCATCCCATTCACATGACATTCTCCCACCACCAACCTGCCCTCATCAGCTGTTTGCTCTAATATGTTAGAAAGAAATGTGAAACAGAAGGTGGGCAGGGCAAACATTTGTGGGAAAATAATCCTGTCAGCTGTCTCTGCAAGATTCAATAGAGCTTTTTTTCTGAGAGCAAGAGAGGCTTGAAAATTCATTCTGTTCTCTGCTGTCAGTTGGAAATGGTGTGATCAAAGCTTTTGTTATGGTTGTGGCAATTTCTGAGTTGTCTGTGTTGACACAACCCTTACACTGTCCTTGGCTAGGTGAGTCTGGCTCTCAGCTCTGATGAAAGTTCCAAACCATTTATTTCTTTCTATGAATGACAAAAAGCTGCAACCTGCTTAAAGCCAGTAGTGGGCTTAGAAAAGTCAGAAATTACTGTCAAGATACAAGTGAGGTATAAAATGTATCTGTACTCAATACTAAACCAGATAAGCTAGAGTTAGGATAACCCCTAAGAAATGTCATCTAACTGTCTCTTTCTCAGCTATGTTGCTTGTTGGGTTTGGGGTTTTTTCTTCTTATAGATGAACATTCATGAAAAATAATTTTTTTACTCAGAAACACAAACATACCAGTTCTGTCTAAATTTTTGAAGAGAAAGCTTTTCCCTAAGGCAGCTGGTTGGTGGGTGTGAGTCATGGACAGCACACAGAGAGAAATACTAGGGTGTTATGATCATATTCTGTTGAAAAGTAAGTGAAAGAAGTTCAGGTTTTGGCTTTGTTTTTCCTTTCAGTGACAGGTGACTGTTTAACCCCCAAGCTACTGTGATGTGGATATTGCTCATGTTGGGCCTATTCATTTTGTGTAAATAAACATTCAATAGTAGAGAAATGGACAATTACCTTCTTTATTGATGCTTTTACTATCAGATGGTAGTCACTATTAAGGACTATTTATAGGTATTAAAAATTCTACAAACAAACTGTGTTTTATTTAAGAACAAAATCAGGAGGGAGAAAAAGAAATCCAAGAGTCTTGTAAACTATCCTAGTCAGCCACATTTAGGAACATATGTTTCTGCAGCATACTGATACTCAAAACTTCCAATTCCTTTAGTGTGTGTACTGCATATGTACTTTGTAGTGTTTGTCTGCTGAAGACTGTTGAGAATTCTAATTCTACTGTAGGAAAAAAAAAAAAAAAGAAAAGAGAAATAAACGGCCTTAATTAACACTTCTTGCACAAGATCTGCCAACCTGCTGTGCATTGGTAGTTAATGAAAAAAGGCAGGCAACTGAAGGAATAGTCCATGCTCATTTATCCATCTAAGCTGTGACAAACTTAGAGAAGCTGGCATTGAGCTTTAACAGAATAGCATCTTAATTGCTTATCAGGATAAGAAAGGTGAGTGGATAACCACTACCAGTGAGAATTCAATCTGTTCCCTCAGGAATCTGGATGTTTCCTTTGGCTGCATTTTTTATTTTTTAACATCATTGATATATTTTTATAAGGTTAGCAGGTTGCAGTTAGCAAACTATTGAATTCCATTTATTTTTGTTTTCATGAAAAGCTTTATCCTCTGAGAATTCATTTCACAGGATTTCTCCTCTTCTTTTCCAATAACTGTCAGCAGGGACACTTGGTTGAATGACCTTTTTTATTTAACTGGGTTGAGAATGTGCTCATATACAAGAAAGAGGGTTTCATTTTACTTGCTGTGGTTAACTTGCTTTTACTGTTTCATTTTACATGCTATGGTTCTACTGAGAAGTTAAAATTCACTAGCTGAATAAATCTTTGTTTCAAGATTTTAATTATATTTGGTGTAGCAATCTATCTCCTCACCTTTGTTGGGCTACATATTTACAGAGTCCATAGCTTCTAACTCAGCCAAAATACCTTTTGAAACCAATCAGTTTTGCTTGAATGAGTAGCACTTAGAAAAGACATTTAAGATTTAAATGTAGCCAGCACATTCTAAATATTGTAGTTATGACACTTTGTTATAAACTGGTATATATCCTAAGCTTTTAAATAAATGTTTCAAGTATAACCAGAGCAGTTTCATTACACAACAATCTCTATTATGCCAAATCACACCTTCACACATCAGCCTTGTTGTGTACAATTTTTCATCAAGATGTCAAAGCAACTGGATCTTTAGGAGGCCAGTGAGATCTGCCAGTATGGAAAATCTCTTCATAATAACACCACTCTTTAGGCTCTTTTCTGATGGAAATAACCGTGGCATGGTTACTTTTGAGGGGAGCTGCAGATGATCCTAACCTTTTGCTTTCTTTAAAGGCTTACTATTTCCTCCTTCTTAAAGATCAATAGTTGGAAGATGATTTTTTAAAAATGTATTGTATTAATTTATTTAATAATTTATTTTTCTTGTCTGACAGGTGCTCATACCAGGAGTAAGCATGCATGTTGGGGTGCGAGCTGAATTAAGGTGTCTAAACACTAGCATTTAATGCAGCTTGGGAGTTTCATCTATCAGTGAGATAAAGTATCTTGGGTTGTCTAAAATCACACAAGACTGCTATGTTCAGGCAGGCAAATCTTTTAAATAGCATCTAAAACATGCATTCTTTTGGCTTCTTAGAGTGAGTAGTTTAATAACTTAGCTGGTCACTTGGTGAAAGTTTCTTGTAGTGTTTTCTGCTTTCATGCCATCATTCCCAACACCTCACTTTTTTAGGGAGGTAGTTTAGCCATGTAGGTCTTAGGGAAGGCTTGTTTTTACTACCCCAATATTTTGTCCTGAATCTGCCAGTCCCACTCAGATACATAATCTCACTATATATTGGATCTTTATCATTTGTGTGCTGGTTCAAAATGTGATGTGCTAGTGAATCTGTGTAAAGAGCCAGGCTTTGTGAGTCCATAACAAATGAACAGTTTTAAGCAGTCTGTTCAGGATCATTTAGCAGAACCCTCATCAACTTCCTAACAATTTTGCCCATCTAGGAGGGTTTTGCCTATCATCTCTAAAGCTGATCTTCAGCTGGTATAATACACAAAGGAAAAGACTACTTGTGCTGATTGCCTGTCATCCTCTTTAGTGCTGTCAGTTTTTCCTTAGCCCAGTTTTATGATGCAGCTGAAAAGGCCTGATTCTGCCAAATAATTCAGTATCCACTTCAATGTCATGAGCTGGCTGATGCAGCCTTTTCTTAAGTTCTGATATGGTTTTCCTCTCAGGGGTGTTGATAGACAAATACCCTAAAATTTTGTGTCTAGTCTTTTATACTATTCTCATGCATTCCAAAGTTTTTGGAAAAGGTGATTTTAAAAAACACAAACATTTCTGAGGATTAGGTTGTTGTTCAATTAATATTATGTCATGATTCTATAAAAAGTTCAAGGCAAATTTAGAGACTTTAAATTTTATGACACATCTATTCAGGAAATATATTTCCTGAATTATGATGTCTTATGGCATCATGAAAGTGCTGCAGATAGAAAGACATGTAAATTGGAAAGTATACACAACTTAAAAAATGAAACTATGGCAGTTCCTATTAAGTGCAGCTACACTTTGATCCATATAAAAATGAAAATGAGAGAGAAAAATCTCGAACATAGTGAGTTCAGAAAAAAAACAGCTGAAACAGAGAAAGGACATAAATGCACTGGTTGCTGAACTAATTTCAGTTCTTATTCTGAATGCTGGCATCTAGAAGATGGATGAATGCTCAGCTGAATTGTGGCTTTTGTTTTTTTACAGCTCGTATATATATCAGGTAGCTTAAATAACAAGCATCCATTTTACTGTTTTAATTTCCCAATATAGTAACATTATTTTTGGATTTCTAATCAAGAGTTTCAACCTTTACATCTCTATATCAAACTTGCCTTCTTTCAACTTTAAATTTATTCATTTTTTAAAGACTTAAATTGAGGAGGATGAGAAATATGAGACCCTTGCTTTCTGCAGAAATAAAGGATGTGTTTGCAATGAAACACCCTGACAAAGCCTCAGAAGCCCATAAGCCAAGATGAATCTAGGAATATCAAGATTTACATTTTCTGTTTTGCTCCAGGGGTCAGTTTAAGGACAAAGTGACAGTTTACAAGGAAACATTTTCCTAAAAGACATTGCTTAATCTGGGGAGATAAGACATCTTGCAGCTCTTATTGCTCCCTGGTAAATTATAGACAGAAAAATGCAAGCAGGAACAGTCACAACAGTCTTACAGGCTGCCGAATAAAATATTTTTCATGAAAATTCTGCCCCAGCTACAATTTCTTGACTTGGACTGAACAATCTTTGAAATCAGAAGTGGAGCCTTCATGTCTTTTGCTTTTCATTTGTCTAAATTTTGATCCTATGTTAAATGTCAATCACAGTTCAAAATCTGACATTATATAGCAGTTAGCAGTTTCTCAGGAAGGGAGACATATGACTTATTCATAGCAACAAAACACTTGATTGCTTTTGTTTTTCAGTACTGGTGCTCTTCTGCTGTGTTTGTCATCCTTTGAATGATTTTTCCTCTTATGAAACATGTAGAAACAGTGACTGTAGCAGAGCAAAACAATTAATCCCAAAACATGGATGACATCTGGTCTTTGCTTTCAAGTTCTGTGTTTTTAAAGGTTATCTTAGTAATTTTTTGTTATTTGTGTTTGCATTTTCCTGTTATAGAATCTCCAGTTGAATTCATTTGAAGTTGTGCAGTTCGGCTGGATTGTCCTACATGTTTCTCCAGATCTTGATAATATATTCTGGTCTGTGAGTTGGGGTTTTTGATGACTGATCTTTTAGGGATTTCTTGAAATAATCTATTTTGGTTAGCACTGCAAGGACTGCTATTTTGATTCTTTTAGCCTGCCTTTTTTTTTTTTTTTTCCTGACACAGTGACTTGTTTTTAGTTATTCCACAAATGTTTTCTGATCTGACTCCCATTTCATTTTGAGCATTATCTCCTTGTTTCTGATGTTATCACTGTTGCTAATAGTTGGGGCTTGATTTAACCTGTACACACACCTCCTCACCATAACCCCCAAGACTTTCAGTTGGAGATATGTTTTCCCTTCTCTGTGTAGGATGTTGGTGTTTCTCAAGGACAGAGAAAAGCTGATGAATTCACCATGATTTCAGAGACTTCCTAAGCAATTTTAGCAATACCAGACTCCTCCTGTCAGGCACTGACCCTGACTGAATTTAGGAATTCCTGTGTTTTTCATTTCTTTTTGCAGGGCTGGTTTCAGGCTTCTCAGAAAGGCAGATCAGACAGTGACTCTCCCAGGCACCGTCCTCAGCAAGTGTCTGTATTGCCCAACTGACTGGGGTGTATTTGGGGGCTGTGACCACTCTCTAGTCCCATTCAAAAAACTTGCTTGTCTCCTCTTAAAAACAAGTGCTGTAGCCAGTTCAACCAAGAAAAAATTGAGACAGAGTATGGCCTGTTGAGAGTTTATCCTTCTCTTTAATTAAACCAGTGTGTATCCCCTCCACACCGTGCAGCAGCAGTCAGAATGGGGTTCAGAGAAGTGCCAGGCATAGATAGACTCCTGTTTCTTGGATTATGGGAGTCTGCATCAATCCAGGAAGCATCAGCTCTGGAAGACCAATCCCATCCCTTGAAATTCATGCAGAATCCCGCTTGAAATGGCTCACTCCTTCTATTCCTCTCCCAAAGCCAATGGTGATTTTGCTGTGATCCAATTATCCTGCTTCCTCAGGCAGCAGTTCATCCACTTTTATTACACCTGTTAACTATTTTAATTATTATTATTATTATTAATGTTATTGTTTTTGTCATATGTGAACAATCAGGAGAAAAGTGAACATCAAGGAACCCTTTTGCTATAGACATTGAACACATTTAGGCAGCAAAAATCCATCTGAGAGTTTACAACAATATAGGAAACTTGGCACAAGAGGTAGATACAGACATAGAACAGAGCCTTAAAAAGCCATGATCTGGTAGACTGCCTACTAGAGAGCTAAGCATGGCTTTGTCTATTTCTTTAATCCATGTTTTGTTTTTCCACTTACTTATTATGTAGAAAGAGTGTTGATGTTCTCATCAGAACATCCTAGCTGTGTCTCCTGCCCCGGTGTAAGGAGGCATGGCATGGCATGGCTGCATTTGTCTCTGACAAATACAAGTTGGTGTTGTCTTGGGAAAAGGAGCTTGCCTTTACTGTAACTCTCCATACTAGACAAAACATTTAAACTTGGATCTGCTTCATATCAGCAGTTTCATATGAACAGAAAAATGAGCTAGAACTGTGCATTCTCAAACAACAACAAAAAAAATCTTAAGAGTTCCCTTTTCCCTACTATAATTTTTTTGTGGTGAGCTTCTCACACAACCAAAGGATAAAGAAAAACAGAGTCCTTCTAAACATCTGTTGTGAGCTCCTCAAGAAGTAAGGCACTTTACCTATGAACTTGGAATTATTGTGATTAAAGCCACTTGCTTTCAGAACAACATTGAAGAATTAATATTTTTTTAAGTAGACCAAAAGGTAAAATAACATTAAAAAGCAAAGGGACTAAGTCGAGTTCTGCCATAGCCCATTTTAACAACAAAACAAAATAAAACAAAACAAAATGAATTGAACATGGAATTAGGTACTCAGGTAGAATTTATGCGTCATTAATCTCAGATAAAATTCTATTATCAAGAAAAAAAATTTTTCCAGGGAATGCAGTACATTTTTAAAGGGGAAATGGAGGGCAAATAATATTTCCATGATTAAAATCTTAAATCAAGTTAGAAAGACTGATTCAAATAAAATAACCTACACATCGCAATATGAATCAAAAGTTGTAGAAAACACCATCCAATTTAGCTACTAATTGTGAGTGATTATTGCTTGAGTGATGGCATTAAATTCTGAAGTTAGATTAGAGATAGAATATTTTAGGCTTGATGTTATGGCTGGCTGACAGATTTTCTCTTGCTGCATGCGGTAGCACCACTACTGTATTTAGTGCAGGGGTTTGAACTTCGGCCTGCTCATTTTAAAAGAAGTTAGTAGAAGAAGCAAAGCATTTTCTCTGAGTGATCCTTCACAGAGAAAGCCATTCTCTACTCCCCCTCATGATTCACTGAAGGCAGACTCGTTAACCTTTCTTAGAGTTTATTAAGGAGCTGGCTTTTATTTCTCTGGCTTATGATGAAAGGGGTAGGAAGGAATGTCTGTTGGTTACATACAAGACATCTTATTTATCATTGCTAATATTCCCTTTATCTTGACTGAAGGAATTTTATTCCCTCTTTCATATTTCAGTAGAATAAGGAAGCAACTGAAACAACACAATCAAAGATATTTGGATGAAATAAAAACAGCTTATGAGATTTTAGAGTAGTACCTAAGAGATCTCTTACAGAATACTAACTTTTCAAATTAGGATATGAAAGTATGGACAGTTCTGCTACTTTCAAAAGCTTTTGTGCCATGAAGAAAAATATACATATATACGTACATATATATATATATATATATATATATATATGACTTTGTCAACACGTACATGCATACAGAGTCTCAAATATACAAATGGCTACAGAACCTGCCTTGTATCGTCAGATTCTGAAAATGTATCTTAGTGTCTTGTGCTCTTAGTCTCCAAAACATTAGTTTTGGAGAAGGGTCAATGCACCAGAAAATTGGATTCTAAGTTTCAAATACAAAGTAACAGCTCTTCATAATTTTAGCACTGAGATAACACAAACAACAAAACAAAACATACCAAAACCAACAAAACCAACAACAAGCACTAAAATACTTATTTTTTCCTCATGAAATAATTGAAGTAGTTCCAAATGTCAAATTAAAGCTGAGACAGAATTTTTGATAAACAAGAAATTTGTAACCTCTCCCTAAAAATAGAAAATAAAATATTTTGCAGGGTAGAAGAAAAGTAGATTTATAAATTTTGGTCAAACTGAGGACTGGCATGATATAAAAATGTAAAATATAAATATCGGAACATTGAAATATCTCATTAAGCAAAAAATATTTATTTTTCATTTTAAAATGACATTTTTATTAGTAAATTAATTTCCATAACCCAAATTTTCTCCAGTATTGCATTACATTATTAGGCATATTTTCTGTCAGACCTTGAGTAACACACTGTGAAAAATTGCAGTTGTTACTATGTTGGATTGTCCTGTTCCCAGAGATTAGGTATTTGACAGCTCCAAAAGGGAAAGATNATTTGGATAAAATAAAAACAGCTTATGAGATTTTAGAGTAGTACCTAAGAGATCTCTTACAGAATACTAACTTTTCAAATTAGGATATGAAAGTATGGACAGTTCTGCTACTTTCAAAAGCTTTTGTGCCATGAAGAAAAATATACATATATACGTACATATATATATATATATATATATATAT
>VYXF01001939.1:649839-662233 GCA_013397295.1 Polioptila caerulea
TCCCTAAAAATAGAAAATAAAATATTTTGCAGGGTAGAAGAAAAGTAGATTTATAAATTTTGGTCAAACTGAGGACTGGCATGATATAAAAATGTAAAATATAAATATCGGAACATTGAAATATCTCATTAAGCAAAAAATATTTATTTTTCATTTTTAAATGACATTTTTATTAGTAAATTAATTTCCACAACCCAAATTTTCTCCAGTATTGCATTACATTATTAGGCATATTTTCTGTCAGACCTTGAGTAACACACTGTGAAAAATTGCAGTTGTTACTATGTTGGATTGTCCTGTTCCCAGAGATTAGGTATTTGACAGCTCCAAAAGGGAAAGATCAACATAAAATGTTTCAGAACAGTTTGGTGTCAGCCTACTAATCATAAATTTGAGCTTATTTTCCATTTTGCAGAATGTTAATAAATGCTAAGTAGCTGGCTTGAAATTCCAATTATTGTTTCTGAAAGCACATTCATAGACCTCTTTAATTTTTATATTGGAGAAAGCACAAAAAAACAACAGTTTTAGATTTAATCTCACTTAGAATTTATCTTTCAAAATAAACCATAAAACTATGCTTTATTTTCAGCATTTAAAGCCCTACCGAGATTAAAGTTTCCCTCTACAATTTCTTACCAGTGATGATTATTGAACTTTTAGTCAGTATCTTCTCTTAGGCAGGACACAGTTAGCTTTCATAAAAGAGTAGACCTTTAAGTAAGAAACTTTTGTATCTCTCTTGAAATTTTGTCTTAAAAATTAGATATTAATTTGGATTCAGCATTAAACATTCCAATTATTGTATTGATTGACTTGGCCAAATTATCTAATTAAAACTCATACTCAAGAAGATAGCCAACTTCTTAAAATTTATAAAGATTAATAATTTTTATAATTAATCTAATGTTTTAATTTTAATTTTATATTGAGTCTGCCTTGATTAATTGGATTTTGGTGTGATTTTGATCTGACAGTCCTAGTGAAGCTTAGTATTGAGGAGATATTTTTGAAAGAAAGGAAATTATTAGGAAATAAAATAAAATTTAAAAAAAAAAAATCTACACACTTCTTACAATGAGCAGCATGGGTCCCTAGCTGTGCAGGAACTGGGTGGATACCAGGTGGTCAAGTTAAAAGGCTAATCTGTTTTCCCTAATTAGCCTTTGATTCTCTCACATCTACCTCCTGTAACGCAACAGGGTGCAGCAGAATCGTCACAAGCACATGTTGGAGAAGAATTAGTTCTGTCACTTGCTGCTCTTGGACGAGTTAACAATTCACTTCTTGCTTACGGGTCCGTGATCCTCTACTGCAGCATCCTGGCAGCAGCTGCTGATCCTCTCTAATCTGTATCTTAAGTCATTCTCATTCTTAACTTCCCCATTTGAAAGCAATTCTCCAACAGGCTTTTTGGTTTGGGTGGGTTTTTTTGGTGGTGGTAGATTTTTACCTGGCTTGAAGAGGTTAGTGAGACACTGCTATCAAAAAGCGTACACTAAAAAACGTGATGACTGCTCTCAACATTGTCGATATGACAGTCATTGTCTCCCACAGGTATAAATTTCTCATCCAAACAAATCCCAAAAATCCTTTGTAATCCAAGCAGGTAGATATGCCATGCGTACTGTTGCTCAGACTTAGCTTTAGCACTAGATTCCCTTTATAAGCTGTCACTCTTAAATCCTGAAGGCATCTGTCCTGAACTGTTTTGACCTGGGATACATTTTAAGGTTTTAGATTTAATAGAGGTTACAAACCATCTGAGGATGTGGGGACTGTGGGAAGCTTAATCAGCCCCTTGATAGTCCTGCAACAGGAACAACTTCCCAAGTCCCTCTCTCTGGCAGTTCCCCAACCTTAGCACTTAGACCTTTCATGAGCTCTTGATTCACTTTTAACTTTTAAGTCCTTGAACCATGAAGTGCTTTTTTTCCTTTCTTTTCAATTTTTTTTTTTTTTTTTTAATAAAGTGCATTGATTTAACCTTTTGGCAGCCCACTCTTTAACTGCATGTAGAGGATTTCACTAACTCTGTGTTTCCATTCAAACTGGCATCTTCCTTTACTTCTGACATGACCGCCCAGATTTCAGATAATTGCCCAAATGCTCTGCAGGGATGAACAGGAATAACTCCTTAGATTTCAATGGAATGATATGAGTTTAGACCAGCTGACAAAGCTGGAAGGATATGGACATTTTGAGATGTTAGATTTTATCTGCCTCCTATATTGTTTTTTTTGGATGAACCCATTCTACGTGCACTGTTACCAAACTCATGCAGAATTTTTAGTTCAATACAGTCCTAATAAATAATAAAATTGAGACAATTTTCCCTTCAGTCATCACCAGCCTTTACAGTTTTGGGTGACCTCAAAAACCAATTCTGTCCTTTTCTTTACACATAACATATCCAGACCCTAATGGCCTCGTCATCTGATATAGGGCAACCAAAGGACTTTAATGAGATGATGCTCTGGGATGGTCTCCAATTTTGACTGATTCTCAGTGGAATTTTCAAGGGCACAGTCAGTTCCCAAAGAGAAATCAAAGAGACTTTGCTATTTAACTTTCTCTTTAGTCTTTGAAAGTCTTTCTTTAAAACAACGTTTTAGACAGAAATTATATTTCTAATCTTTCACCTTGACCAGTAATAGTTGCATAGCCTTCAGATGAAAGTTGGATAAAGCAGAAGACCAAGCAGGCTTCATGACTTTATCAAATAGTGAAGAAATCATTACACTTTTAGATAAGAAATCAAGACATATTTTTAATACTTTTGAAAATCTTGGTTTCACCAGGTGAGCTTCAAGCAGGTCTCTAATCATTACAGTATTAGAAGCATTACTTAGCACATCAGATGTAACAGAAACAGTTCTTACTTGCCTGTACAATACACTCAATGGTTTCAGATCCTCTGGTGAATTTTGTGTTGATTTTCACTCAGCATCCTTGCTTTGTGAATCCTCTTATACAGATTTTTGTTAAGTCTATCAAATACTTAGTTGACTGATACTGAACTAAAGGTTTCTTTCCTCTTCCTTTCCTGTAACTGTCTTGCTAATTAGATTTGCTAATGAAGGTGTAATATGGGTGCAGAGATGGAGTTTTTGATGAATTTTCGGAACCTGTGATAATAACGTTCTACTAGGAATTTTGGATTCCTGGTAAAGTGACAAGAATTATATTGCAAAGTCTAATTATGGTGATTCCCTAGACTGGGAAATATAATTAGAATGTACTAGTCATCATCTCAGATCACTCATTAGCAGTGACAAAAAATTTAAATAAAGCTTTCCATATAGCTGAAAAATTGGACATTGTAATTACGGAAGCCTTTTAATTCAGACATAGAGGATTTTGTAAAATGTAGAGAAATAAACCCAATGACCAAAAGAAACTGCTAGAGGCTTTCTCTGGCAAAAATACAAGGTATATTTCTTGATGGACCTTAAGCAAACAACATTTACTCATACGGTAACCTGAAATGCCTCATGTGCCACATGCTGCAGTAAGGCTGAGTGGCTGCTCCACACAGCAGCTGCAACACTGAGAATAAATATGGTCCAAGGATTTTTAAATAACAGAATCTCTTTCTTATCCCAGCACAGCCTTTTTAGGCTAAGCAAGAATCTGTACCTGTTGGTTGTACAGCCTCTGCTCTTTGAACCTACATCTAGACCTGGTGAATCTCCATTCCATTTTGCCATTGTATTAGTAAGAGATGCACTGGTGTGATTAAAGTGTTTGCAGCAGACTAAAAGCATCCTGGTTTTGCCCTGTCTCATGTATAGTATTTTCTTCTTGGTTTTTTGTGGGGATTTTTTTTTGGGGGGTGTTGTTTTGTTTTGATTTCTTGTTGTGGTTTTGTTGGGTTTTTTTCCCTGCTTTCTTGTTTTAACTACATAATTTTGATTTGTGGTGGAGTATGTGTGATGGTGGTGATCAGGACAGGCTGATCCCTACTGGCCACCACTAACATTTAAAGCCGAAAATTTTAACTGAGTATCTCTCTACACATAAACACCAATATTCTTAGGGCCAACAGAGGAGGAGAACAGGAATATTAAGGGACAGTAACCTGTCCCTTCAAATAAACTTCCCTACACTTGTCTAATTCTGGCTTGAATTTGTGGAATTACATCTGGATCCCAACATGTCTGCTTGCAGAGCAAAATCAAAATATGTCACCTAGAAATGGCTGTAATCACCTCCCCTGATTTTTTAAACACTGACGAACAAAGATGGATATGAGTTGTAAATGGAAATATATATATATGTAAATATTGAGAGAAAAAGTAAAACAAGGATTAAGACAGTGGCGTGTAATGTTAACAAAAAACACTGTTCCCACAATAAATTTGAAAAAATGTGTTGTTTCTACCAAAACTGGAAAGCCTGCAGTCTTTAAGGCCAGAACACAGGGAACATATTGGCAGAAGGATCTGTTTGTACTTTAACAACAGGAGATTGAAAACAAAGCTACAGCACATCACACACATCATTATTTCTTCTGTTTGACCGAAAGGAAGACAGGCTGGAACCATAAAGATTTGTGTATTCCAAACAGAGAAAAAGAGGCAAGGACTGGCAACCTTGACTAATATTTAGAGAGGCTTAGATAAGCTGAGTTCTAATGAAAAAGAATCACTTAAGTAACTGCTGGCATCTAAAAAGTATAAAAAGACTAGCAGAAAAACTAGTTTAGCATCACTTATCCAAAACACCACATGAGAGGTGATGTGGACTCAGTAGCTGGATATACCAATGGTACTGGCTCCACTGTTAGATTGAATCCCTAGCTTGTAAAGATGAGAGTATGATAATATGAGTAAGTGAAATAATTTAGAAACTTTTCAAAATAAATGTCACCTCATACTTCCATAAATTCTTACAATTAGTTTTCTTACACTTCTTCTTACACAGACTCCCAAAAACCAGAAATGAAGATCAAAATCTGGTCCATTGTCTCATCAGTGACATTTTAAATGTCTATTTTGTGCAAGATTCTATAAAATATCAAATAAATTAGTGGTATTGTCCCTGAGTTCTGTATTCAGCTTTGAGATTTATATATATATTTAATCCCTAAGTGACTTTCAGGGACTCTTTCATTTATTACAGTGTTTTCTTACTTTTCATAAAAGAGAAAATATTAAATGCAAATTATAAAAGTAAAATCTTAGCAGGAAACTAGAAGCCCTATCAATTCCACTTTTAAAAAAAATTGGCAAAAACCAGTGTGCAATTTCAGATAATTACATGTAATCCTTAGTAATCCTCCGCAGACAGCGTGAACTGGCAGTCATTAGTATGCTTTGAGCCTATTATTTTGCATACACACCAGGATATGCAGGATGTTAGTGTCCTTGCTGACTCTCCAACTAAAATATGGGAAATAAAGTAAGATCAAATAATTTCAAAACTTCAGTTGAGAATTGGGAGAAAAAGAATTGTGAGTACCATGAAGCAACAGCTTTTTTTCATCTCAAAGACTCAAGTAAAAATAAAATGCAGAAGTCTGTTTTGGGTGAACCTTTTTCTATTTCAAATCCAATGGGTAATTGAGTACTTGCAGTTCTGACAGCTCTAAAAGAAATAAATTCAGTCCAATATACTGGATTCAGTTAAGGGATTAGGGCTTTTTTTCACCTTTCTTGAAAATCAAAAAAATGCTCAAAATCAAGAGAAGGATATTGTCTCTAGTCCAGGCATTTTAAAAAGAAAATTTTGAAGGTATTACTATACCATTCAGCATTCATTTTTTCATGCCTGTTATCAAAACTTTATGATTCAGGCACTCATCTGGGAGGAGGAGGTAGCTGACTATCATGTTCTGAATTAATAAGTATTCGATTAATACAAATTGAAACAGCTTCGCACTCCAGGCTGTTCTATAATTTGCTGACTAAGGCATTTTGCTGCAAGAGGGAAAATTTCTGTGGAAATTTGTGTTCTGAGCTAGGAAGAGACAGAACTCTACAGTAGCTTGTCCTTTAAATAAACTTCCCCACACCTGTCTATTCTGGCCTTTGAATTTGTGGAATTACGCCTGAATCCCAACACGTCTGCTTGCAGAGCAAAAATCGGAATATGTCACCTAGCAATGGCTGTAATCACCTCCTCTGATTTCTTAAGCATTTCATTTATTGTTTTTCAGCTGAAAGTATATGTTCAATCTGAATTTGTGGGTACTTTCAGGTGGAAGAAAAAGTTTGGTAAGTTTTTCCAAACCAAAAGGAAAAAAAACCCTCCTTTTTATCATGTGTTGTATAGTCAAGAAAGTTAAAATTTCCTAACACAAACTAAAATTTATTTTAATTGCTAAAATAGTAGCAAATGAAGAGGCTTAATACTGCAGAAGTCTTTTCAGGTCAATCTTTTCACGCAACCAACATCACTCTTGAAGGCATTGTGACCATTCTATTCTAACATACTAAACCTTGACAAATCCTTCCTTATCCTGTTAAGTAGTCAGAGTAGTGCTTTGGCATGATTTTGGCCTGATCAAACCAGTATTCTCCCAGCTGTGGCTTGAAGTTTGTATTAAAGCAAAGAGAATTTCCAGTTACTAGTTTGAATGCAGGTGCCATATTCTAAAGGGTAAGAATGTTTAGTAATGGCTAATTAGCTATGGTTTATTTGTGTTGGTTGGCCTCATAGAGTATGGGTCTTGACAGTGTTTAATTTACTGCTTCTGATGTAGCTGTGTCCTGGTTTCTCAGAATATGCCTTTTTTTTTCTTTTTTTTTCTTTTTTTTTTTTACCTATTAATTAAGGAATTTATCTTGGTGGGAAATGAGAAATTTGGTCATTTGTATTGGATTCCCAGGAGTACAGTTGTTCCATCAGAGCAAGAGCAATTAAAATAAATTAAAACAAAAAGCAATTAAACCTCACTGCAATTAGATAGAGTTGAAATCATCAGAAATGCACTGATTGTTCACAAAGTGCTATCAGTAAGTGTTTAACACACCTAACACATCTGTAGAATGTTGAACTGGCCACACATGTATGTATTTAGTGTTCACATAGTGCATGCAGAAAATTATAAGTACAACAATCTTAGCACTGCACAGTTCACAGTATGTTCATTCATATTTCTCCTTGGGACTCTGGGGACTGCAAAAAAGAAAGCAAATAAAAAGAGACTTGGTATTTGCAATTTGACCTAAAAATTTAGATTACAATTTAAAAGTTTGGTAGTGATATCCAGTTCATGGTGCAAAAGCTGTCATTGATTTCACTGAGATCTGGATTTCTCTCTTTCTGTTACTGCAGCTATTACTGTGTAATTATTCTGAAGTGTGTAAAGTGCTTTAACTGCAATAGATCTCGGGTTACATTGACTGTGGAAAAGTGAAAAGAGATTGTGGAACACTTGGATTAGAAAGGCGTTCAGGCTGTGCCACTGGATGAGTGGTGGAGACAGGTGTAGTGTAGAAAAAAAGTACGTGGAGAGGAAGTAGGGAGACATCCCATCATTCAGAGTAGCTCACTGTGGCAAAAGAAGGTGAAAAACAATTATGGTCATTGGCATATATCTTTACTTAATGGATTCTTGAATAGGTTGACTAAAACATAGTAAGAAATAGAAGACAGTCTTCTAACCTACATATAAACAGTTAAGAAAATTGCACATTGCATGACAACCAAGAGGATACTCCAAAGAATGGTTAATATTCATCATGAATATAATATGGGTATGCATCACGACCCTGCATGGAATTACTTCAGTATCCGAAAACGCTTCTTAAGCCTTATTAAGCAACTTCTCAGTGAAATGTCTTAGAAAAGGTAGAATGTTAAGGGTGGTTTGATAGTAAAGCAAACATATTCAGCACTTGATACATTGGCACATTTGAAATTAATTCTCATAATAAATTCAATTTTAAAACTCTTTAAAAGCTCTTTAAACCTGTGTTAAACCAATCTGAGTAGAAGGATTATCTAATATGATTGAGCTTGTAGTTTAAAGTACTCCATACACTCATATATCATTTGCATCACTGAAAATATCTGATTATGGTACATTTGAAGTTTATATTAATTTCCTAAAGCACTTGTAGTGTTTTGTAGTTCAATATTATACATAGAATACTATAGAAATCAGATATCTATTCTACGATAATTCTGAAGCACTCTTTCTTATTTCAAAGCATATTCAGTGGCTTTGTCCATCTTTTCCTGTATTATTGAGTGCTCTAGTGAAGGAGGTATTTTATCACTGGTAGGGCTTACAGCTGCTACTAGTGACTTTTTTACAACTGCAGGTGAACTAGTTCCAAATTCGAGTTGATGTGTTGGTGTGTCTCTTCATGGATAGAAAAAGTGCCTCTGTATGTAACATTCAATTGTGGGAAGATACTAGCATGGAGAAGCAACTTTAACATTCATATAACATCACTTATCAGCAAAAATTAGGGAAACACAAAAATCAAAACAAAACAAACCCCCTGGAAGTGGACTGTTACAGCTTAGAGCAAAAGAAGAGTGACAAAGAGTGGAACAAAAGATGGAATGTCTTTGTACTTTTAGGAAGGAAAGTGATAAAATTCATTTTAAAATATTCTAAAGTAAAAATGGGACCATCTACAGCACACAAATAAATTGCATTGTTAGAAATTTGCATCATTTAATTTTAATTTTAATTTTTTTTTTGTTGTGATAATCTGAAAGCACTGGAAAGTTAACTTTAATTGTCTGTTCTCAAATAACATATTGGCTCTGTCTAATTAAAAATAAATGAATGTGCTCATAAAGTAATGAATTTCTTTTCTCAACTCCCACTATGTGTTACAACAATTAAGAAACACGTGCAACAACAAAGATGCTACTTAAAAGGAAAACAACAGAAGGTTAAACTTTGATTTCATGTTCCATACCTTTTAAATGCTAGATGATGTCATAAGAAAACTCTTTAATCTGACGATATCCTCTATTCTCCACTCACCTGCTTTGTGAAAGGCCTTTAGAATTTGCAACAACTGACCTTTCCTGCCAACTAGACTTTCATAATATTTTAAGTATACTATTTTAATATATTTTTATTTGCTGACCTACAGAAAAAGCAGACATTCATTCATTGCAATAAAGGTGTGTGGTCTTACTTGGGTGATTCTGCTGCGTTGCACCTTGGAAATTTAAGCCACTCTGGCTACATTTAGGCTTTCCCTTAAATTTTGTTCAGAAGACACATGGAGTGTGTCTGGTGCACAGACAATTTGTGTCTTATGAACTTGCTAATTAAATTATACTTTTGTTGACTTATGGTGCCTCACTGTGTTCTGACAAGGTAGATCTTTTTGTGTTGTTCCTGCACTCAATTTTAAAACTACTGGATCTACTTATTGTGGACTAGCAGTTGTAATCCACTGAGTCTGATGTTCAATAAGCAGTTAAAAATAATTAATCCACATTAGTCTGCATGCACATTATACCCATGTGGGATATTTCAGTAATGGACCTACTTATTTTATTTTCCAGTAAAATATTGGGTTTGTACCGCTGTAGGAATGACCTGACTTGTAATAATGGGAGTTCAAATCCGTAGTTCTCCACCAACTCAAACTGAGCTTAATTGCCTGCGTTCTCAGTTCATTATCACCTCTAAAGTCCAGTAGTTCACAAATAGCAATTCCTGTTTTATCGAAGCAAAACAAACAACGTAAAAACAAACAAACACAACCACGGGAGGAGAAGGGAGGGGAAAGAACAGAAGCAGCTCTCCCCCCCGCCTCCCAAGTAAAACAGAAATAGAACCAAAACACCTCTCAGAGGATCAGAGGATCTGCATTTAGTGTGGCTCCTGTCACATCTCGGAGCGCGTCTCCCCCTCGCAGGGACGCGGCCGCTCTAGGAGGTTGTCTAGCCCCACCTAGCGGACACCGCCTTTAATGACACGGCCAAAAGGCGCCGCCAAAATCCAGCGGCAAAGCTGCCCCAGCAATTGTTGCTGCTCTGCGTGAATAATCAACACAGCTCCCCGCATCTGAGGGGAATAAATAGCTGAGACTCGTGAGTTCTGCTGATAGCTGTGATCTAAAGTGGGCTTTGGTGGCAGCGAGCACATTTCTGCGCACTGTAAGTGGTGTTCAGCTTTGTGAAACTCAAAGCCTCGTGCTGGCTTGCTCCCAAAAGTATGTCACTTCTACTTATATCTATACATATCTTTCTCAAGTTGTGTGATTAAAGGAAAATGACGAGGTATAGAATCTATAAATAATAACCTTCAAGAATTCTTTGCATCTTTCTTTCATCGAAATTCAGACCAGAATAGCAGAATCTACCTTATCTCAGTGATTACCTTTCATTTGGTCTGGTGAATGAACTGAAAAATCTGCAGTACAAATTAGCCAGGGTTTAAAAAGAGCCTTCCCTATTAAAGTCAGTGCAATCTGCATTGTAGAATCACAATCAGGAAACTGTGGAGATATAGAAATCTTTGAATTCCTATGTTTATCTCCTCACGCTGAAGGTGAGTTCATCCACTTAGAATACACAGGGTAAAACATGCTTTCAAGAAACTGAGCAGTTCTTATTCTCTTTGAAATAATAATAAGGAGAGAAATGGAGGTGATGTTTGCTGGTTCTGCATTGCCTTGAGAACACTTGTCGAGCAAGTAAGACTGAGATTTAGTTTTCTCTTTGTTCACTGAGTGTTTTAAACTCATTTGACAAGGTCACTTGTCTTTCACTTGCTCTCTTTCTGGATTTCTGAATCAACTATTCCTGACTGCAAAGCAGCACAACGTTAAAAGGAGAGTGTTGAGGACACGGAATCCCCTGGAAACTCATGATCTTGGTATTAATGACTATGTCTAGTCTACTAAATCAGGCAGAGCCAGGACATAGGGTCTAATACTGGACATTTCTTATAGTGTTCTATCATCAGCCTGTTTTCAGCGTGGTTTTTGGCCCAGACCAGCCTGTATCATACTGGCGCTTTCCTAGGCACAATCCCAGGCATAGCTAGGCCAGGGTTTGCTACAGATTAACAGTGTGAATGGGACCCCTGAGAGAGTGTCACCACAAGGACATGAGTTATGTCACACCACTTACCCTGGGGGTCCTAGTACATTCTATTTATTGGTTTAGAGCAGAGAGAGGAGATGGAAGGTCAGATCTTCCCAGGTTAAGGAGAACTGTACCGAGAACTGTGATGCTTGCATTGTGCTCCTGCCAACTGAACTATTTTCCTGAAAGGCAGAATTTTTACCTGCTTTTAATTTAAGGGAAAAGCATGACCTGTTCATATGAACTGAAATGGAAGCTGAAAATCCTAAATCCCAGTTGCACAGAAGCTGCTACGCAAGGTCTTGCAGAAAGGCACTTCAGGGGCACCTCTGTCTTTGATGTTTATTATTCTAAGATGCTAAAAAAAGAGTCCCAGAATTCAACATTCTGTGCAGCTTTCTCTGCATCTGCCTCTGTCTAATCGCCTTTCTTCCTGGAGAGGCAGGTACAGGGATATGTGTAACGCCTCAGTTGGAAAACTGAATTATAGTCTCAGAGTTAAGTGCCTGACTTACAGACTTTACAACTCAAAGTGTCATGAGAACTGAACCTACTTAATCAGCTGACTATGGATATTTTGAGAATAATGCCAAGATATAGGCTTGAAGATTTAATGGTGACAATATGAAGGTTTTCACAGTATTTTTTAAAAAAAATATTTAGATGCTAATGTCTGCTTGTAATATTAAGTGCCTAAAAGATTTAATATCAGGTGCATATTCCCAGTTCTAAGGTATCGGTCAATTTCTGATATAAGAAATAAATTTAAAAGATCAACAAAGATTTCAAGCCTTTAACATTTTTTTTTTCATTTTTATTAATTATTTTTTTCATCATTTCACCATTTCCTTCAAATTTGTTAGAAAACTGAAAAAAAGTATTTAGCCATGTAGCAAAGGATAAGTTGTCTGTGGTAACAGGTGTTCAGGATTGATGAACAGCATTTGAAATACAGAGAACAATTAGATAAGAGAAGGAACAAAAATCTTATGCTCAGAGTATCAGTTGTATTTAATCTGCTTTTCATGATGCCTGTATTTGTAATAGATATACAGAGGATAATAAATACACATTTTATACACATTTTTAATATTATGATATCATTATTATTTTAATATTATACTACCATGTTATTATTATGTTTTAATATATACATTTTGGTGCAACAGCAGCTGGCAGCCATCATATGACAATATACAGATTTGCTTTACATTTTCATGACCTTAAAAAGTTCACCCTTGCCAAGTATGCCAGGATTCTGCTCTGGAATTCTGCCCATCCATTCTGACAGACATTTCAGCTTGCACCTGAAACGTGCCTTTGATATAAATATGAATAGGCTTTGTTACTTTTCTGTCACAATAAAAAAAAAAAAAAA
>VYXF01001939.1:662276-694291 GCA_013397295.1 Polioptila caerulea
AAAAAAAAAGGAAAAAAACAAGACCAAGTCTAAAAATATTTCCAAAGGATTTTTCAGCTATAAAAATGCCATATCCCTGTCCAGTTTACAGGATGTATATTCTCAGGAGGTAATGGGAACTGTTCATCAGTGGAAGGCTCTCATAAAAGACCTAAGTAAAATTTTCACTAAATATTTTTAGTGAATATTTGATTTAAGGAACAGGCATTCCCAAATGCCTAATTATACTCGAGATGCAATCTCTGACCTTTATAATTGCAAATCATGTAACACTTGAGGTTTAACCTACTGATCATTAGTAGATGTCATACACAATTCTAACACATATAATGTGTGTTATTTGAAATTTCTTGAGACTTTGACTGTAAAGTCAATCAAAATAATTTAAATGTACTAAAGAAAAGCATCCTCAAAAACTACTTAGGAATTTATTTTAAAATGAAAAAATCTCATATATAATGTGTTGATATATTCTGACACAGTGAAAAAACATCAAGAATCCTTTTTAATATGGTGACCATAAACACTAAATTCAAGCTCCAAATATTGAGGTTCTTTCATGTTTCCTCCCAAGTCAGACTGCAGACCATTTGTTAGAGGCCATGAAATTATTCCATCAAGAAATATTGAATACCCTTTCTTATCAAGGGGAAAAGAAACTTTGCCAAGAAAAAGGAATCTAATTTTAATAGCAATAAGCTGTCTCTAGATTGATTCAAAGATCCTGCAGTAGGTAATGAATTAGAAGTTTTCCATTCCACTTTGTTCTTTTAGTCATACATCAGTGTGCATTTCAAGAAATTGAATTCTCTTGCAATTCAGTCTTTAAGGAAAGGGAGCTTAGGCTTAAGAAACAGTACATAATATAAAAAATTTTGACCATGCTAATAATTTATTTACCTAACAGCCATTGTTTGAGACAACAGCAAATACTTGAAAAATAGAATTCAATATAACATACAGGATCATGAATACAGAGATTAGGAGACTTTGCCTGTGTGAGGGCTAAAGTTGAATAACATTTAATAAAGACTTGGGGATTTAGTGCATGGACACATAACTTAGAGATTATTAAATTTCACTTATTGAATGTTTTGTTATAGGTTTGCTAATAAAAAAGTAGTATAGCTCTTAAAATCAGTCAAGAGTAGGTTGAAAGTTCTATACCTGTTATATGAAAAAAACCCAACAAATCCAAAACAGAAAGAAACACTCATTTCAAAAAATACATGTAATTTTCTGTACTAGTTTGAAAGATCAGTAATACAGCAGTTTTGTGTGCACAGGTCTTTCCCTGTTCCTCCAGATTCTTACATCACTAAAACAATGCCACAGTCAGCCTCAGGCCCTCTTCATTCTGACAGGAAAGTTTGATTTCCTACCTAAAGAAAACCACTGCTGGAAATCTTACCATAACTAAAGGGTCCAAAAGAAAAGCCAGGTGCATCACCACACATGACATCACATTAGAGAGGATAATTTTTCTTCTATAAGTGTGTTTACTTGCTTTTATGGCTGTGCTGAAAAAATAAACAGCATATTGAGGTAACAACACATTTAATATAAAGAAGAAAGGCAAGGTGCCAAGTCATCAGGGATAACATTAGCAACACTTCTTGTCAACATGAGCAGTTAGGTTCCCTGTGCTGCACTCACTGACTCGCAGAGTGGCAGTAACCTGAGAGAAGGATGGGTCCATCTCTAGGGTATCTCTGAAGAGATGCCAGGGAAGAGAAAACAGGCTTTGGCTTAGGTGGCTCCCATCAGGAGAACAGGGAGCAGTAGGACACTCTTAGGGTACAAAATGTCCAGAAAGGAGCTGAAGTGCCTCCAAGGACTCTAAAAATAGAAGACTGGGGGAAATGGAGAGCTGAGATGTGTTACTTCCATTCTAATGAACTATCTTGGTCTTCCTAGCTTAAAACTAAATAACAAAGAAATTTAAGCATTATCAAATTAAATCAAAACAATGTATATCATCTTGTGTGTAAATAACATATTTTCAGAACTGAAACTTTTTCTGTCATCAATAAAAACCTGTTCTCTTACCCTCTGGGGTAAATCTTCAATTTCTGCAAGCAAAACCACAGAGAATCTGCTGCATTTGTCATGCTGACCATAACTGGGACACTAACACATACCAGATATATATTCAACAGGGGCAATAACATTACACCAGAGAAATGTGGAAATTCTCTTTTAACAGATATGATACCACTTCAAAAGTCAATAAGTTTCAGCTTGTACTCTGCAAGACATCTGAACAAGTATGGTATATGCACTTAAACGGACAGAGAGAAATTAAACATTTTTCCTGGCTGGAGCAGATACTTCTGACCTGGCAATGACACTACAACAACAGTCCATCAGGAGTCTTTTGTCCTGAATGTGTCAAGTACTGTTGCACTTGCCCCCATCATCCCTGCCCTATTTTTTAATCTTGCTTTTTGTATAACTTAAGTGATTTTTGGCTCTTTTTAATGGCCACCAATGAAGCAACTTACTCATATTTTTATTTGCAGTATCCTCTGATATGTCCTGGAAACTCTATTTAAGGAGTGCTCTCGGTTGCAGTTTGCATGTATGTCACATGTTAAACTGCACACTCCTAATATTTCTCAGTTTTCATAGCTAATTTTAAAATTCANGAGTATAGGTGAAGGGAATATGTTAGTTTTAGACTACATTAGGGCTAAGATAGAGTCCATCAGTATAAGGGTATCTTGCTTCTACATTGCTGCTTGGAACTTGAGACTTATATCTCCATGCATCATAAATTACCTTTATGCACATGCATTTGACAAGTCATATATCCAAAAATAATTATGTAGGTTAAAAAAAAAAAAAAAAGAAAAAAGATAAAAGCAAAACATAAGCTGATAAGTTGTTGTACAACCAAATAGTTATTCCCTTTTTCATTAAGAAGAGGAAACATATTCAGTGCTGTGCTCGGCACATCTGAGTACAGCCCACTGCTTACTTCCAGTGTTAAATAAGTATGATGCATCAGCTCACTCACACGACCCTTCTCAGCTGTTTTCATGTTGTGATTTCCATCCATGAGGTGATATAATTCCCTGTTTAAGTCACCTATGAATCTTCTCACGAAGGTCTGTATTCGTACAATCACGATCTCTAAGTATTAGTAGAAACAAGGGTGAACCTAGAGTTTCTTAGGATGTCTCCAGAAGATTAAGTAATTTTAAAAACATGCTGCTGCAGCTAAAGATAGACCACCCACGTCCTGCATTTTTCCTCAGCCGTGCTTGCCTCCCAGCCCTCACCTCCTGAAAATAAAAAGAAAAAAATAAGTTGTCATTGTAAGGAAAGCAACAGAAACATACAGTCAGGGTTCAAATTAACTTGGAATGAGTTAGGTGGACCCCTCCATGCCTGCTCCAGAGCAGGATTATCATAGTTCAATCAGGTTGTTCCAGGTTTTTATGTAAAACTATTTGAAATTCAAGATAAGACACTTTGAAGGGAGTATTTAATGATTTTAAATTTACTGCTCTTTTAAAATGTCTTCTCATGAAGTTTCCTTCCGTTTTCTCTTTCCAGTCAGAGCCAGGGTCTCCTGGAGGGCCACCAGCCAGTGCCACTCCCAGGGCCAGGGCAGCAATGGGCACTGGGCACCTCAGTGGGGCTGGGGACAGGTAAAGGCCAGGCTGGGACATGGGCTCACGAGTGTGCCTGGCTTAGGGGGCCTGTGGTCAGGCAGGACAGGGCTGTGAGGAACTGGAGACAGGTCCTGTTGTAACATGGGAGGGGTGGGCAGGGGCAGCAAGAGCAAGCAGTGGACTGGGATACCCTCACAATCAACAGCTTTATCTGCAGAAAATGTTCATTGGGTGAAATTGCAGCCTGTGCATTCCATAAGAGGGAGAAGTAGAGGAGCATGAACAGGTTAGAACTGAAAACTTCTGTGGGTCTCCTCACATGTGAGCTGAATTCAGCTTTCCACCAATGAGAGTTTTATGAAGAAATGCATTCACAAAATATTTCTTGCTTGAATTAATTATGAAATTGTTAAAATGCTGCACTAACCGCATCAATATTCTTTTAAATTTTTCTTCTTTTGGCATTAGGTATAAGGGAATATAGATTCACAAGCAGATTTTGATGCTTGTGGAAAGCTTGTGAGTGGTTGCTTTTTCTTGAGATAAATCCACCAGCTTCTATGCAGATAGATCAGCAAAGTCTTGCACAAGCACTTGTGGACGGCCCTCGTGCCGACTGCCTCTGTGGGCAAGGGCACAAACTGGTGGCACTTGCAGCTTTTGGGCTCTGACTGGTGACCTGAGATAAGTAACCTGGTGTAGAAAAAAGTGGGTGACCATGCATCCTGGAGCCCACAGCCCCCTCCGTGTGACCTGGACTATCCACCTCCCTCTTCTTTTCCACAGCAGGAGGGATTTTCTTCTCTCTCATAGCTCTGTCCTGCTGTCGGAGATGCTGCCTGCTCAGGTCTGAACTGCTGTCACCATCTATACAGAATGCACTGCATAGGTTGATTTTAAAGTAATGTATGCATTTCTCTGAGTGGAGAGAATGTTAAAAAATTGGCTATTGATATTGAAGGAGGGGAGAGAAATCTACGGGCAGAGTTATGGTGCTGTTGGGCAGGTTTTTCTTTTTTGTCACTATTTGGATAGGAATGGAAAAGAAAAAAAAAAAAACAGTGAGAAAAGATGCCCACCCAGAGGGAAGATGGAAAGGAGAAAGCAAAGAGCTAATAAAGTATTCGGCTATGAGTTTCTTCTCTGTTTTTTCTCACAGAAAGGGAGCCAGATGAGGTAATGTGAAAAGCAGCAGCAGCAACTAACCATAAAAGAAAAAGGTCTGGCTGTAGCTTGACCTGAAAGTAATGATAGGTGATGTAGACAGAGTTTAAGGCACAGAAACAGCCACATCCTGGAGGTCTAATGTGAATTATCACCATGGGGGGATTGACATAGGGGAACACATACAAATAAAGAGCATCAAGATTCTGTGGCTATGACAACTGTCTTGGAGTGTGTCCAACAGCCTCCTTGGGGCTCAGTAAGTTCAAATAGTAAACCTTGCTGTGCCTGGACAGTCCAAGCAGACTCCCAGGGGTTCCTTGAATATATAAGACATAGAGAAAAAACAGAAGCAATGGACAGTTCATATAAAATCACAGTCAAAACAAAATATCAGCATCTCTTCTCTAGATATATTACTCCTATGAAACAACAGTGGGCTGGTGTCCCAGTGTAGTTAACATATAAAAGCAGAGAGTGGAAGACACAAGTCAGATGCCTTTTCTGAATCAGTCAAAGACGAATTACAGAATCAGAGCTGGTCTAGATACCAGCATGAAGCTAAGTACTTGCTTATTAAGCACCGTAATGGCTATTTTTCCTGTTAGAGTGGCTTCTCTACATCCTCTGTAAGGATTGTTTATATATTATGTGACTCAGGAACTCATGCACTGGAATGTTCTTTTGGGTTTTATCTGATATGTTCACTAGAAAAGGTGGTGATTTCAATTAGGTGTCAGAACTACTTATATGACAAGAATTGTTTTCCATCACCATCGCACAATTCTTAGCCTTAACACAGAATTACAGGTAATATTGCACATATTGGTATGTCTTCAGCTCTCTACAAAGAACTCTCTTCAATAATTGAATTAATGTCTTGGGGGAATTCTGTAATTTCCAAACTGCTGGATGAAATATATATTCAATTAATCCATTTTTCTTTTACTTTTATATTTCTTACAAGAGACCCACACCAAAGATTTTATTTTCAGTTCTGATGAAACTGCATTCAAATGAAATGAAACAAAATTTTACATCTCTCTGCATAATAAACAGGGCTTTTTTGCTATATTTAAGGGAAAAAACCCAAACAAACCATGTGACAATTGTGCTTTAACTAACAAATTATGGATGTTTAAAAATAGCCCACTGAATCAGAACAGAATGTTTGTTTTTCGAGCACCTGAAAGATATAGCAGGATGTGCTGTTTAGATTGTGTGCAGGTGTGAATAATTAAAAACTCACCAAGTTTATGTGTCTTTGATTACACAATCATTCTCATAGCTACGAGTGATTCTAATCAGCTACACTGAGAGGTGATGGGACTCTATAAATAGCATACAAAGCAAATTTTTGTAGCCTCGGTGTAGTTTGGATCTTTTCTTAGCATGCGCATTGCTGAACAATAATAAAACTTTAACAATAGTCTTCACACATTTTCAGAACCTTTTTCCTCTCATTATATTACATCCTTCAAAATAACTATCCTTTCACTGTTAAATAATTGTACAATAGTAGTTTCCTTCCTCCAAACTGATTCAAAACACACACTGACATTTTATGTCTTAATAAAAATTTAATTTTAGCAAGTCAGCAGATATCTTTTATTTCAGTAGGCAAAAAGGAGCCATACTGAGTGAAGTTCTCCTCTCTTTTCTACTCTTCTACAAACAAAAGGAAAAAAAAAACCCAATAAACCTATGACACAGTTTTGTATATCTTTACCTTATCTAATCCAAAGAATGATGCCTCATTCACAAATCAAAGGTTCTTCATGAACATTTCACCACTGGTGGCATGCTGTTGTACTCACAGACAATCAATTCTTAGACAGTTCTTTTTGTCTTCCCTTAGTCCACCTGGTCTTGATTCTCCTACTGCTTCTTTAACGAAGAAGTGACAGGCTGATCCATTAAACTTCTGAGTTTCCAATGGGTCTACACTTACCAGTTTTGTAGGTGACGTTTTCTGTCCACCCACCTCTCAGCTGTTTTCATTAATACATCACTACTTTGAGTGTCTCAGTGAAATAAGGGATCCAATGTCCAAACCACTTTATAAGTTGCTTGTGCCTCAATGAGTTAAGTAAACTCAAGGACACACAAAGGACACACAAAGGACACCCGCGCCTGAAAAC
Source organism: Polioptila caerulea (assembly GCA_013397295.1). NCBI lineage: Eukaryota > Metazoa > Chordata > Aves > Passeriformes > Certhiidae > Polioptila > Polioptila caerulea. The sequence goes on from VYXF01001939.1 coordinate 669,202, forward strand.
TAATAAGGTAGAAGGAGATATGACCAAAATTGTAGGTCTTTTATGGATCAATAGAAATAGAATTTGGATCTCAGGATACCTATTCAGTGCCAGGTCCCATCAGTACTATAGTGTAAGCTGTCTACATTCAAGTCATTAGTCATAAGACTTAAGGGTCAATAAAATTTTCTGATATAGATTTACTAGGTGGGAAATAATAAAACAAGAGAGAAACAACAGGAAAAATAAGTTATCTCCTCACACAAATCAGGAGTTAATCTGGTCCTTTTTATATCTTAAATTCTTCTTTTTAGTAAAGTGGTAACAGTGGGCTTTGGTAAAAGACATTTGTATGGGAAAAAATCAGGCATCTTTAAGACTTGTAGATATTTTTCCACACTAAAGAGAGATCAGATTGTGTAAAGTTATGAGGTTAAGCATAAAGGTTTTGATTCATTCCCCTACGATCTAAAAGACAAAAAGCCTGTTACTTAAGCTTTACACCAATCAAGGAAATTTCAACTACAGGTGATCAAAACTCAATCCTAGTTTAAACATGAATACTTAGAAATGAATTTTTAAAAGGGAGGGAAAATTAAAGACTCTAAGGATGTGATAAAATTAAGTGTTATATAATCTGTTAATAAATTAATTTAACTTGCTACCAAAATTATTTAAACATGAATTTTTGTATTACTCGTGATAAATCTGTGCTATACTGCTGCAACTGTGAGGCAGCTGCTTTCCGTGTTTCACAATATTATATGAATGTCCTAAATAACATAATGATCTGACAGTTTGTCTGAGTTGTGAAGATAATGAGAGAGTCCCATTTGCATTGTCTGCAATCCCATACAAGCATTAAAAAACAAAGCTAAGCACCAGGACTTCAGTAAGACATCCATATGCCCAAATTGTTCCTTTACTTATATGCATAAATCTTCTTGGACATTAAAGGGAGAAAGATAGGTGATGAAGAAAATATCTAAAGCTCACAACGACCCATTTGATCCACATATCTGTGTGCATTACATGTTAAGAGTTTGGAACATAGTTGTATAAATGAGTAGTGTCCTCTTGGTGCTGGATGGCGCTACCCTTCCTTCTTGAAGTGTTATGTAGAACTTTTCTCATAACAACAAAATAACTGATGATTTTCAATCTTTTTTAGTCTGACTCTCTGTTAAGCTGACCTGTCTAGATCAGGAAACACTAGCTTAAGGAAAATGTTGTGACTACCTGGTTAAGTTTAGTCACTATCCTTTGATCTAAGAAGTTTGCTCCTCTCCCCCTTAAAGTCATATTCTGATGTAGAATCAGTTGAAACAACAGCTTCAAACACTAGTTTCAGAATTCAAATCCTAGAATTATCTTGAAGTATAATGGTTGCCCATATTTCCACAAACTATACTCATTTCATACGATCCTTTATTCTGTCAGTGAGCATGTACTGATATTACCCCAACTCTTGCAGATTCCCTATTCACAGTGTCTGAACATAACTCAACAGAGAATTAGAAAATGTTGGAACACTAGTAATAAGTTGTCTAAATAAATACCTTCAGCTGCCATCCCAGAAGGATGTGGGATGTGTAAATTCCAAGCAGATGTCTTGAATAACCCAGAGTATGTAAAACAGTCTATGTTTAGGCAACTCATTCTGTCCTCACTAGTTTGAGAATGGTACACACCATATCAGAAAGCAAACACCAAGACAGTGTTTCCACCAGTCCTGTTTTATCCAATAGACTTTATCTGGACAATTAAAATTTTAAGAATATGAGGTTCCAATATCTTTTGCTGTCTGAGGAAGTCACACTCCAACATTTTCTATATATAATAACCATTCCACCAAGAAATAAGCCTGGGGCTAGAAAGTCTCTTTCTATTACTGCTATAGAAGCTCCACCGTATGTGTGTGAATGAAGTAAATATTTACTGGGAGAAAAAACAAGAGAGAATTTAGAGATGGACCAGGTATCCATTCAATCCTTCTTTATGCCAGTGAATATTTCATTAACTTTGTAATACATGGTGGCTCCACAGAAGAGACTGGAGTACACACAGTCATACATAGCTACAGTAGTCTAGCCCTAGAATGAGTTAAAGTTTTCCTAATTTGAAAACAGATTCCCTTAGGGAGTATCAAACCAAAAGTGAGATGCTTACTAAAATGAAACTGTAGGAAAATAGAGCTCTTATATAGGATTTTCCTAAAATCCTTTTCTGGGACTGTCTTTTACCTAAGAAGACAAACATCCTGGTTTGGATGTTTATCTCCCTCGTCTGAGTAATGGAGATTACTCAAACAGTGTTTCAATAGGAATTCTCATGCAGCAAACACTATTGAGTTAGACACAGATGTACAAAGATGGATTAAAAAGTCAGCATATTTTCTACCACCTGTCATCATTATCTTCTGTTACTTCTGATGGACTCTAAAGTAAATGCAAACACATTATATAATTTACAGTTACAAAAGTAGATTATCTACATCAGCTACTTTACTTTTCTCTACAACTGGTATCACTCATCACAGGCAAGCCATGTGTGAGACAGCTTATCTTTAGTGGGAAAGCATGCTGCTATCACAATAATTTTTTCCTTATTGCATAATAAACTCACATGTGTACTTTTCATAGAGTCTTTCACTCTGCAGAAAGCAAATTAAACAGAGCTTGCAACTGTTTTTATCTTAAAAATAATTTTAAAAAAAGACACAGAATACCATTAAGAGAAAAGGATAGTAAATAAAATTCAAATCTGATTTATGTTATGATTGTAATGTTACTACTTTTAAAGATGCCAGAAAGAACCATTCACATAACAAAAAAAAAGGTGAACACTGAAAATACCCATCCTAAGATTACCAATACATCTCTAACATACACATCCAAGCCAAAGTCAAATCTTTTGCTGGGACAGCTTACAGCAGGATGGAATTTAACTCATTTCATTCATTATAGTTTGAGCAAATGGTGACTATACTGAGAACCCACTACCAAGGAACAAATGAAACATTAACATGATTCCCTTCCATGGGCACATCAACTCATAAAGATACTGACAGCTTTGTGACAAGACCAGTTGTCATTTGTACATATGAATGGTAGCCATGTCCTTTACCATCCACTGGCAGATTTCCAGGGTCAGTGTGGGCCTTGCTACTTCTTTGTCATGCATAACCCTGGGTGATGCACAGGTTACATCTGCATTAACAAGCAGCTGCCCAAAGGGAGCAGATCCACACAGAGGAGCAGCTGGTGCACAAGGACCCAGTGTGCACAACACATTACAGGAAATTTTACTTCTGACTAGTCGATTTGTGCACTGAGCAGTCAACTGGGCATGAAGTGTTTTAGGTGGTTCCCAAAGTGAATAATCTATCTTAGTTTCAGCAGAAAGAAGTCTAAATTATGTGCCCAAGGTGTTCTTGTGTCACAAATGAAAGCAAATGCATGCTCTCAATTCAAACTGAAGTGCTACTCTAAAGTTACTCTGTCTCTCAGCAGAGGCATTACTCCCATATACATGCAGGGAAAGTTGCAACTCTATTGCTTCCCTTCTCTGCCCTGTTAATGCTAAGGAACTTCATAAGGCAGATAATTTTGCAGCAATTGATTTCATGAGTGCTTCTCATAGAAAAGGGCACTTTTTATAGGAAGGGATAGTACTAGACTATTGAATCCAGTCCTGTAAAGGCTATTACATCACAAGTTACATGTTAATGAACCAAATACCATTTATGAATTACTTTTTGTCCTGTATATTCCCCCTGGAAATCTGAGGTACATGCTAATCTAATACCACCACTGTCCACTAATGAAATCAGCTATCCTTCTGGTTCCCTCTATATCCCTCATTTCCCACAGACCTATACATACACACTGACACATCATGTCCTCTTCCTTCCTTCCTTCCTTCCGCGCCTTCCGTCCTTCCGCGCCTTCCGTCCTTCCGCGCCTTCCGTCCTTCCGCGCCTTCCGTCCTTCCGCGCCTTCCGTCCTTCCGCGCCTTCCGTCCTTCCGCGCCTTCCGTCCTTCCGCGCCTTCCGTCCTTCCGCGCCTTCCGTCCTTCCGCGCCTTCCGTCCTTCCGCGCCTTCCGTCCTTCCGCGCCTTCCGTCCTTCCGCGCCTTCCGTCCTTCCGCGCCTTCCGTCCTTCCGCGCCTTCCGTCCTTCCGCGCCTTCCGTCCTTCCGCGCCTTCCGTCCTTCCGCGCCTTCCGTCCTTCCGCGCCTTCCGTCCTTCCGCGCCTTCCGTCCTTCCGCGCCTTCCGTCCTTCCGCGCCTTCCGTCCTTCCGCGCCTTCCGTCCTTCCGCGCCTTCCGTCCTTCCGCGCCTTCTTCCTTTTTCTATCTTTTCTAAACTTTTGCTAAACAGATTTACATTCTATACTTCGTGCTTATACACTTAACTTTTAGGGACTCTAGATCATCACAGCAGTTGTTTGTATTCATTGAGGTTAAATTTACTCTTCTTCAACGTGGATGACTTGCATGACAGAACTGCTCACAGTATTTGTTGAATAGTAGGCTCCATATTTAAAAAAAAAATTTCCAAAACTAACTGGAAATATTTAGACTGACATTATCTAGGACCATATTCCCATTTTTACAGCCATATGATACATGTTGCTCATAGTCGACCTGCAATCCCATTAATGCGAAAAGTTCTTTCTCTTTCATAGTAAATTCCAACTGCTGATATTTTCAGAGCAACACTTAGATTGTTATTGTTAGTTCCTAAGAGTCTTCTGAAATTCTTACCTTTGAATTTTGTTCATAAGCTTTAGATAATTTTTCAATTTCTTTTGATACTCCATTAAGCTTTCGTTGTCATAATATCTCTGAATTTAAGAATATTAGCAAATTTAAACAAAAAAATTCCTTCACTGATGCTAATACTTATCCTATTTTGATCATTAAGGAGTTCTGATAGTAATATAATATTTCTAATATCACTGTCTATTTAATTTTTTCATTTTAGCTAGCTCTTTTTTAGATACATTTTAATGGTTCAATTAAAGATTTTCTTTGTCTCTGCTATGGAACTGATACATTACTAAAGGTCCAGAAGCATGGCATCTCCTTAGTTTCTTTGATTTAGAATATAAGTTTATTAAAGAAAATTATCAACTTAATTTGCCAGTCACTAAGCCTACCAAGTGCTGTTGCACCTTATTTTATCTGACTGAACTGATTCATTATCATAATGCCTACAGTAGAAAAAAAATCAATACTCACATACTACTGTGAATTATTTAAAAACATTAGAAATAGATATTTTGACACAGAAAAAGGAGAACATTTTTTAGATATGGCAGACTTGAAAATAAGAGAAAAATTGCCTAAAGGCAGTGTCAGTACTGAGAATGAAGCAATTGTTTTGGAGACCCAGATTCACAATCAGTCTTTCATTCCACAGAGTACATGATGCAAAAATTTATTAACGTATTTGCACTTTATGAATGTTATGGGAACTTATGGAGCATAAATTATATAAGTGACTGGATATACTTTTGGTAGAAGATGAACTCATAAACCTTCATGCTGCCAAGATGAAGCAGGAAATAAAGCAGAAATCATTAGAATTTGTTGGACTTAATGAATACTTGCTAGTTAGTTTGAAAACAGTATCTGTCAAGACTTTTTTTTTTCCCCATTTTGCTAGCAGGGTTTCTAACAGAGCCAGTACCATGAAATTCTATCGCTATCCTATTCATTTTTCTCTGAAATTGTCTCTGAACATATATGAATATTTATAGACCAGTAAGAGCTGAAAGTTTTTCTGTTTTATAGTGGACTTAAAAAGCTTTATTCCTCTTAAGAGGAGATTCTCTTTAAAAAAAAACCCATGTAGATAAAAAATTAAATTAATAATATTCTACTCAGCCATTCCAACATGGTTTCTTTCTATGCAAATTATCTGGGTCTATGAACAAATTTTAAGGTTTTAAAAATTTTAAGAATTTAAGAATTTTCACCATCTACACATCAGTCTAGCAAAGTATTTTATGATGATGTGTTACATGTAATCATTATTTAATTATTTTATAGAACAGGGCCACAAATTTTGGAAAGATCATTTCACACATGAACCTCTCATCTCTGCTGGTCTTTGGGATGCATTTTTTTCCTTCTATTTTCCCTTTTTTTCCTAGTAACTAGTACTCTGAGAGTGTGTTCAGCAGATTTACTTACTTCAGACACAAATTTATTTTGCTGCACAGATCCAAGTGTACTCTGCCGTTAAAGTGTTAAAGATGAGCACTAGGTTCCCTGTTAGGTGTCTCTTTTTTGGATTCAGCAAGATGAGGTGTTACAGTCGTACCTTATAAATCTCATACATATGAATCCACAAATCAGTGAAATGACAAAAACCCCTTTTTGTAATGTTCATTTATCTTGTATATTCTGATACTCTTAAATCAATCAATAAATACATAAATAACAGTCAGATATCAGGATGCTCAATTGGAATAACAGAATTTTCTGAGAAATGTAAAGAAAGTATAGATTCTGTGGAAAAATTATAATCTAGTTACATTTAAAGGTGGTGATAAATCTTCCTTTGTTGTTCACTTGTGATAATGAAGTAGTCTATTGGCTGCATCTGTAATTTTTCTTTTTAATTGCAGTATGACATAGGATCCCTACTTAACAATGAGCAATGAACTCGAAACAAGTCTAATAATCACTACCGTCAAATCAAGTGTGGCCAACTGAGGCACTAACTTCATTCTCATCCCACACTTTGTTAAATTCAGATGGAAAAGGGAGGTGATGTCATTTTTTACAACCTTGGTTTGAAATTTTCCAGAAAAAAATTCTAGCAAACCTTTTACACATCACCAGAGTGATAATGAAATGCGTTAAAACTGATGTTCATTTCTCTTTTGATCTTTGAAGCAGAAGAGGTGACCAAAAAAATGAATAGTTATAACACTTAGTGACCCCCTGAAAAATGGAAAATACATACAATTTAAACTGTGCTGGATGGAACACTATGTCTACGCTCTAGTCAGAGCATTTTCTTTTAATGTAGAAATCACAATTGTTTACACAATTGCCATGAAAAAATAAGGGCTAGCAAGTGTTTTAAATACATGCCATATTCATCATAATTTTTTTTTTTTAAATGAGAAGAAGTCGGACAAGTACTTAGCAGCAGACAGTAGTGGACCCAAAGCTAAAAGTGTGTGTATCAAGCAATTGCAGCTGCATTCACTGTTCAAAAATGTGTATAACAGAAGGGGCTTCACACTCAGTTGAAGTCAGCCAGATCACATCACAGAACACAATACCAAGAGAGGAATCAAGCATCAAGATTTGTTCAAGCAAATATACCTTTTTGCTGGAGGGGGAGCAGGGGTAGGGACAGAAACAGAATAAAGTACGAAACTATTAATGTAAAAATTATTTCCCTTCCTTAAACCATAGATAAGGACAAATACTTAAACTGATGTTTGGAAAAGTTAAAATATTTCACAATCCTCCTCTAATCTGTGTGCCTATCTATCATCCAGCTTAACATCTCAACATAATAAGTAACAAGAGGTTACCAACAGTATCTCATTGTCTTTGAGAAAGTAGTCAGCTACTTCTTAAACTGCCTCTAAGATGCAAACAATGCTGTTGGACAGACGTCTTTTTTTGATCCAGCTGGCCCAGTATCTGATATTTCTCCTCAACACTTTCATAAAACACATTTCTCTTGCAAACCTACCATCATCACAGCACTATGAATACCAGCTCCATTATTTTTAAGAGAAAATACTGTAGCATTAAATTGTTTCAGCAAATTAGAGAGTATTCATACAAGTTATGTAACAGATCAATGAAGGCCAGAACTTTTCAGGATCCATAGGCAGTTAAACAATGTAACCTTTTCTACTGCCACAGACTGATCCAGAGGAAGATAATTCTTTTCAGATTGATTATATGACCTTTACTTGCCCTTTCCAATGAAGTTATTTATTTGTTAAATCTAATTTCACTAGTGGTTTCAACTAATCTGTTAGATTTCTAATTGGAGAAACAAAATAAGACCAAGCACACTGAGATCATGCATCAGCTAGAAGACAGAAAACTCAGTAAGGTAATTCTAATCGCGGCATATCCCAAACCATGCTATGGAGAAAGATCTATGATACAGATTTGTTAAGGTTTGTTGTTAGCAGAGATAACCTTCAGCTGTTCTCTAAACTTTATTTCTTTAACCTTTCAGATGTACATGGAGAAACTCACAAGTAGTTACAAAGGTGGCAGATCAAGAAATTAATCTGTTGCGCTCTTACCCTGGACCGGTGATATAACGTAGATGTGCCACAATTTCCGATCAAGCCCACTAGACAGCTTGTGCTACTTTTACAAAGGTTTTCATTCGGTCAAAAGTCAGTTCATCCTGTGAAGATAAATAGACAGTTCTGGTTTCGTTCAGACTTTACATTTCACAAAATTTTCAGGGGGAGATGAAGAAATGTCTAGGATATCTGTTTTAGACAACTCTAAGTAATTTGGCCTAGTTCTGGTGGTATTCTGTGAACCACCATATGCAAAACTGGAAATCAGTGGGTCTAAGAGCTTTTTTGTTTTTAAAAATCTATTTTTAGAAGTCTGTTATGTTTATGAAGGAGAACTATTTAAATATGATCCAAATTTTTCCTATATTTACCATAAATGTTCTGTATTTTGCATTCAGGCAGCAAGATCTTTGTAGGCAGCTTTTAATAGCTGTTTGGACAGATACTTTTATGAGATTTCTAAATTTATTAAAGTGAAAAAGGGATGTCTCTCTTGAAAAATTGCATTCAGCAAGGCAGCTCTTCCCTCTTTTCCCTTTATAAAGGTGTATTGTAAAGCCATGAATGCTATAAATTTATTCTGGGGGCTAAATAAGCATGATAGTCTAAAAAATGAACAATGTTCTTTTGGAGAGAGATCATATGGTCTTAAATTACAATTTCTAGAGGAAATAACTGAATCTTTGAGACCCCTTATGCTGTGTATTTGGGAATTGTTTTCCTATTTAAGTATGTATATGAAAAATGCTTAATTAAAAAAATAAACTATTTCTTGTTAGATGTTAATTTCTTATTCAGTTTAAAAGACGTTCTTTACATTTCCAGGCAGATTTTAGGAAAAGAATAGTTTTTTAAAAAGAAGAACAAGAAAAAAAGGAGACAAGAAATAACACTCAGAAAAAGACAAGATCTGGTTTTAATTATATGCAGAAGACAGTGTAGCTTTCACTTAGAGAGAGTGTGTATAAATCATTCACTTTTCACACTAGTGGTACCAGATACTCAGATTAAAGGGCTGCAAAGATTCAAGGCTACTGACTAGAACTCAGGACACAGAATGCATAAAAATATAATAAAACACAACCTAATGATAATGAGTCATGTGGTGAGTATCCAAGGGAAGCACAGAAAGAAGATAAATCTACTTTACTACATGAAAACAGAGAAGCTTCTCAAATTATTTTTACTTCTAAGTATTTGCATCAAAATTCAAATAATTCTTTAAACAGCAAAAGTAGTTTGCTCCTAAATATTGTGATATGTTTCATTTTCTTTTATCTATCCATAAATTTGGTAGCCAGTTTAAGTGACTTCTCCCAGTTCCTTCTAAGAGAATGGAGAGAGGCAGCCATTTCCTCTGCCAATTTATTTCCTCTGTTTTAAACACCCATTTTAGAATAGGATGAAATGGCCTTCAGAGGTGCCTCTCTCTCTTATGACCTAGTTGTACTGGAGAAGCAGTGTCCCCAACTTACACACAGGAGTCGAGCAGCAGAGGAATCAAGGTCATACATAAAATAGGGATCTGAGCAGGATTCAGTACATTTCTGAGTGCCACTGAAATGGTCCATATACTAGATCAGCAAAATGCAAAATTAATTCCTCTATTCCTTTCTCTCTCTCTCTCTTTTTGCAGAATTACCCTATTTCTACAAAATACCTTTCTTCATATGTAAAAAAAAATGGTTCTTTGCATTATTGCCTGCCTTAAAATTCCAGTCTTAGAATCTTCTTTTCCTAAAAGGAGGCAATTCAGTAAAGAAAGAATGAAAAGTACAGTCTTAGAACCCAAGGAAATTAATTGTCTAATGTCTTATGGATAAAAACAAGGGGGAAAAGAAATAAATTAATAATTAAACAACAAAAACAAAAGCCACATCCAAAGGTGGCTTATATGAGTGAAAAATACATATGTAAACACATGGAAGTATGTATTTTAACTTTTTATGCAGACAGATTGAATATCCAAAAGGCACACTCACAAGAATGTTCTTCTCTAGTAGAAAGTTTAGCTCATCTGTCAGATCTTTATCCATCTGTCACTGAAGAAACAACCAAAAAACTTTAGCTAAAATGATTCAGACATTTCTAAGAACATGTGAAGTAAAAATATTTTGTTTGCCTAGGTTAAAAATACTCTAGAAGACTTTTCTGGAGAATGTTTAACATTTCTTATTTCAGGGTGACAAGGTATGCATTGCTGACTGATGGAGATGATCTTTGTGTCTGAGATGCATCTTTACTGCTGCTAAAAGTCCATCAGTGTGAAGCCACACTGCTCTGGGTGTGGGGAAAAGAAAAAGAAAGCTAGGAAAAGTTTAATAGATATCCTGTTCTACAAAGAATAAAGGAAGGAAGGGAAACCTCTTGTTATTTCCATACTACAATATTTGATTTTGCCGTACGTTCTCTAATATCTTGTTGTTCTATGTGTGATTGTGAGCATAGTGTGTGTGTGTGTGTGTGTGTGTGTATGATTGTGCTGCATGTTTGACACTGATATTTATTTAATTATTTGCAAAAAAAAAAAATCAAGGTTTCTTTTTTTATATGTATAGAAACAGCTACTTGAGTTGTTACTGAAGTAAAACTAAAATGTATCCAGGAGCAGTAGAATTTTCCTAAAAGGTGTATCTTATGATCTATTGAAGTTACCATGAATCAATTTCTTTATTTAGGTTGTATTCTTAAGTTTTGCTTTTTACTGTAAATATTGACAGGAGTGAATTTTTCCCTCATGCACACAGGTATTAAAAAGAACTGAAAGCATCCCCAATGTTCTTGGTACACTGTTTGTAACAATTAATATTCTGTCTTTTGAGTTTAAAAATAGTGTTTGAAGAATGCACAAACTGCACAGAAGAAAACTCAGCATATTGCATGCATATCTATTTCAAATCAAATGGCCCATGAAAGCATTTTAGAACTGTCTGTTTCATACTAAGGAGCTGTGATATTTCAGAATAAATACAACTCTTGGTGTGGCATCTTTATTCTTGGCCAGAAACTAGCACAACTCACAAGCCAGTCCTAAACAAGTTTCAGGTTTGAGCAAAGAGAAGGAAAGGAACAAAATAATAATTTAAAAGTATAATGTCCAACAAAGACACCATGACACTCTTTTATTCATTGCAACAGAGAACAATTAATAGAGAAGATCAGAAAAGGCCTTGTATTCATTGTTAAGTCTGGCCTGTGCTTTACAGAAGCTGTGGCTATCATTTTCATTCAACATAATGAGAAGAGATTAGGAAGCGGAGAAAAATGTACGGGTAAATTTTTTTCCACCAAGAACTGGCTAAGGAAAGGACTGGAAAGTAACTGTTGGTAAATCCTGGCATCCCATGCTTCTCTTCTAAAAGGACCAGGAGACCAACATCCGAAATGCTGTTACCATGTCCAGAACGTTGTGTGTCCTGACAGTTCAGTAGCCTCACTGATCCCTATTCACTGCAGTATCTAGAATGGTTTTGTTGTACAATATCATCATTGTCACTAACCCAAACAAGTTGCTTGTTCAGATTAAAACTACACCTGTCCCTCTGGGCTGATGCACAGAAAAGGTTCATATAAGAGTATGAACAGTGGATTAATATATAGTTGTCTCACATTAACAGAATGGGGATAAAAATAAAATTTATTTATTCTGATCAATAAAACCCTTAATAAATTCAGTTGTTGTTTTGTTCTATTTTTTTTTTTACTATAACACAGTATTAGCTTTCTGATAATGTTCTTTTAAGCAGACTCTTCAGAAGTTTTTCCTCCTATTATATTTTTCTACATATCTGTTATTGTCCCCTTAGAGCATAATAAAATCTTTTTTAAAATCTGGTTTATTTATAGCACTGGTCTATTTAAGAAATCTCAGTCAGACTATTCAATCTAGACAAGATATTTGATTCTTATTAGTCAGAATATGTCAGGAATATTTCTGGTTTTCAACATTTTATTTCCAAATAGCCACATGACAAAGGATCTATAGGAAGACAAAGGCTTCTGCTGAATTTCTACCACCCTAATAAAAGACGGTTTTGCTGAAGTGCAGAATGATTGTCACATTTTCTTTTGTTTGATTGTTAAGACAAACAATGAAGACTTTTATATGCAACATCTCTAAATATGTAAGGCTACAAAGACTTCTGTTTATAAATTGTGTTACTACCTTATAATGAAAAAAACATGAAAATTAGAAGAGATGTCATTAAAAGATAATTGTTTTATCTGCAGCTTAATCCCTTGAATATCAGGCTGCAATTTCCCTTCAGGAGATAAAATACTTTGAAATTGTACTGCTAATTTGAGCAGAATATCAGGACATTAATCAAACAACTGTAGTGCTGTTTTGCGGGGTAGGCATGACAAATCTTTAAGGAATTGAGCTGGCAATCTGAATTTCTAAGGCATCTAGAAACAAATAATCCAGTGGATAGTTAAAAGTCTACACAAACTGAGGTGTGGGACCATTATATTTACATGTGTATTTAATTCCAAGCTTAATTTATTTGTGGAGGATTAAAGCAGTTTTGTTTGTAGTTACTAAGCTGAAAATAAAATACTTGAAGTCTTGACTAGCTGTATTCTCTATATTGTAATTCAACTGTCAAAATAGGACTGACCTCAGTAGGTATAAAATAATTCATCCAAAATGGTCATCTTTGAATGTATTTTCCTATTGTAGGTAATCAAAACAGAGTATAGCAGAATTTTGTTGGAAACTGATGGTAGAGCAGATATGGAACAGGATCACTGGGATGGGATGATGTGAGTAGTCCTAATGAAATACCGCTAGAGTCACTAACCATTTAGAATGGAAAACAGACTCATGGGATCTAGAGTTTCACTCATGGCAAAGCTTGATTTTCTGGCTCAGTAGCTGCCAGCCACATGGGTGGTGTTACATCTACCTGATACAGCGACTTGAAACACACGGCTTCACTCTGTTCTTCCTCTCTATACATTTTGAATTGTCAGGGTTATAAAGGCAGCTGTTCTGTGCCTCACAATTCACACTGTGTGCTTTCCTTAAAACACAACATTACATTTAAATTCCCAGATTAACATTTGTGGATTTGAGAAGACAGTAATATTATTTAAAATACTCTTTTTCTTGACATATTGTTGCATACTCAGTTTCAGACTAACTACATATTTTTGCATGTAAGTAAGCTGGGAGTGAATGAAAAAGCTCAGTATAAATAACTATCTGCCTCATAAAACCCCATGCTGACTTGGAGATCAGGACCCTGATGTAACAAGGCAGGAAACAAGCATATTAGGAAAAATATCACAGTGGTTAAATTCATCAAGACCTCCCTGGGGGGAATTATACTTAGATTTTCACAGAAAGTCTGGGTTTGGAAGGGACCTCTGGATGTCATCTAGTCCATCTCTCCTGCACAGACCAGGGTCATCTAGAGCAGGTTGCTCAGCAATGTGTCCAGTTGGGTTTTGAGTGCCTCCAAGGAGGGACACTCTACAGCTTCTCAGGAATACCTATTAATTATCATCCTCTATCTATTGTATTATTATGTTTGTCAATCACTACAAGTTTGATGAGATCAAGAAACCAGAATTACTCCTCTCTAAATAGAAGTAAATTCAAGCATATCTGCAATTTAAACTTAGGGCTTGGAAAATGTTTGAAAAATTCACTCTTTTTTTCTTCTTTTTTTCAACCTTTCTAATCCATTTCAGAGTTTAAGGCAGAACTAGGAAGAGAATTATAAGTTCTATCAACTGCCACACTCCTAGCCAAGCAACAGGGTACCAAAAGCAAATAATCTCCTCAACATTACTGAGAGTCTAGTCAATTCATTTGAGAAATCCAGTTTGGTTTGCTAAGCTGGGAAGCTCAGATATGGTTCATATTTGCATATCTGAGCTAGAAGATTTAATTTTTGTTAGCTGTTTTCACCATTTGTTTGTGTTAGTTAATTTTTGGTTTTGCATTTAACATTGGAACACAAGTTTTCTTCTTTATCAGTAATTTTAATAATATTTGCAACAAATTGTCAGCAATGTCTTTCAAAACTAATCATATTATCTAATTATACAAACCTTATTTCTATAATAAGAAGGAATGGTCAGGGTTAGCTGTTGGTGAATGAGATAGAGGTTAGTTGAGGAAAAAAAAATCAAAGACTGCAGTTCGTCATGAAAAACAGCACCTGCAGCTGAATGCTTACAATAGTTACTAGTCTACATGTTCAAATCAAAGAATTCTCTCAAAGAAAAGCAAATTAGCAAGAAATGTTCTTGGAATTTACAGAATTGCTCTTACTACAGTGAACTTTTGATCTGTTTGCCATTTCTTAAGGAGAGCTTATAAGCCCTGTACTAGGGCTTCCAAACTAAACCTCCCAAGCTTCCCATCTGTAGCTCTCAGAAGCAGGCCAGCATGAATCACAAGGAACCAATTACTGCAAAGTGTTGCCATGCCAGCAGTGGCATTCACTTTTCTTTAATATTTTCACTAACCTTATTTCCCCTGTGAGCAAAATTGCTGCTGCTGTTTGCTCAGACTTGGCGGCCGTGGTAGGACTAGCTGTCAGACAGCCTGAGCTCCTCTTGCTAATTTCAAGCTCTGTTGAGCAGTACTGTGGTGGCAAGGCTATCACTCGGTGTTTAGGAACAGCCTTAGCAGGAGGTGGGGGGAAAAAAAATTAAGAAAATATAAAGATTTTGCTTATCAGGGAAAATATGTTGGAGATTTTTATGGAAGAATTCAGTGCGACTCACTTCTTTAAGTCACTAGAAGACATTGAACAATGTCAGCTGACCACATATGCTGACCAACAGTATGGGTTAAATTATGATGATTTGCACCATTTAAGAAAACCTGAATGAGAATAATTTAGCCTACCAAAATTACTTATTCACTAATATCAAAGTAGAACACACCTGAGAAGCATTGGTACAGAAATATAAATTTAGAAATAAAGAAACTGGTATAGTAATGTAGAATATACCTGCCACAGAACACTGACCATGATCAAAACCACATTATTGCCTTTTTATTCCTTTTATTTTTCATTTTTATAAGTGACATAAATCATATGTGACATTATTGTCCACAGAGAAAGTGAACAGGCATCCTAAGTAAGCCCACTTCTAGGCCATTAGCAAATGTTGCCATTGAGGAAAACCATTTCCTAGAAGGAGGTTATTGAATTCCGTAAGGGGAAATGCCAAGCCATGACCCTGGGGAGTAATAAACCCATGCACCAGTAAATGTGGAGGAATTGAGCAGCTGAAAAGCATCTTTGCAGAAAAGGGGGAATCTGGTTGGACCAGCCATTTGAACATGAGCCAGTGATGTGCCCCCACAGCAAAGGACACAAGCACCTCTAGTTCTGTTTGGTGATCAGAGACATTATAGAGTCTTGATCCTTGGAAATATTAAAAACTCACTAGATGCAGTACTAGGAAACCTGGTGGACTCTGTTGGGAGCCATGGGGTAGATTCCTGATCTCCAGAGGCCCCTTTCCACCTCAAATGTTCTAGGATTCTGTGATTCTATAAAAGGCTGAAAATATTTAGCAAACAAGATCTGACTAGATAGAAAGGAATATCCTGAACTTCCAGAGCAGGTGAAGCGATGAAGCAAATGATAATAGGACATAGATCATGTAGATAGACAGACATGTCTGTGATGACAACTGTGAGAGTATGCTGACTTAATACAGCAAAGGACATCATGGTCTAGACAGTGGAAATAATGGTCATATATGGCTTATATGGTTTACATTTGTAGCATGACATGGGGCAGGAGAATAGAGATTCTGGAGCCAAAACAGGTAAAAAGACCAAGATTGATCAAAGTCATGCAGTCTGGATGGACTGAGTTTCTTTACTTCTGTAGACAGTTGTGTGAGAAAAATGTAATCGAACTCAAGAGAAACTGGAAAACATCTCATCAAGTAGATGGATGTCTGTTTTATGAAACTGTGTTATTTCAGAGGAACTTCATCTAAGTGAAAACAGAATCATGATGCTGAAGCTTAAAAGTTTATGGGGAACTTTTACACTATGCAGGATGAGAAAGCTCAGAGCTGCAGAAGAGCACTGAACTATTTTTTTTTAAGTAAAGAGGAATGAGTATCTTATAAAACAAAAAGGAATTTAATAGTCAAGTTTATTTTCTAAAAAAAAAAAAATCTCTTTTTCAGGATGTCATATATGAGGAGACAAACATCCCAAAAGCAAATAAACACTATTTAAATATTTGAAGTGTAAAGCATAAAATAAGTGAATATTTTTACCTGATTTTTAATGAGGGCAATAACTTATGAAGACTTATGAAATTGGGGAAAGAAGGCTGATCCTGTGAACATGTCATATCAAGCTGCAAATTACTTAAGCAGACCAGACAAAGGTTTTAATAGTGCAAATAGAATAATAAGCCACACTTTAAAAAGTAATAATAATTAAAAATAATAATTAAACAGAAGGAGAATGATGGTTAAAATTCATGTATTAATTTTCAGTCTTCAGTCACTAACAGTGAATAAGAGGGACCCGAAAAGTGTTTATCTCAAGAGCAATAAACACTGTAATGATGGGAAGTTTTAGTTATTTCCAGGAAGATTGAGATATCTAATCTGTAGTATCAGATCAAACTTCAGATGATGGAAGCTACTTTATTAGACTTCAGCTTCTTGAAACAGTTACTCAGAAAGACTACTCTTGGTGGTAACCAATAACTCTTGTGAGATGTATGTTGGACTTATTCCAGAATGTATCTCTGAAAGAGCTTTTCTAAGGGTGATGGTTCAAACCTATGGCAGGAGCAAAACATATACACAAAATAAATCACTTTCACTTTCAAAAAGAGAAATTATTATACTAGAACACTTAAATTAATGTAAAAGAATAAGCCAAAGAGCAAATCTTCTTAAGCTAGTATGAAGTTTTCTTCAAGACACCATATTGAAGGGAAAAAGTAACTATAAAATCAGTCTGGCTAAAGAAGAGAAACAGTGGAGAATAACAATAGTTAAACAGTAAAAATAAAATAGATAACAGCTGTAAAGAGTTATCTTTCAGAAAATGAGCATTGTGTCCAGATAAGGTGAATGAAAAAGAAATAAGCTCTGTCAAATTAATTCTGAGACTTTAATAAGCCAAAAAATTACTTTGAAGAACAATTTGCCAAAGGCATAAAGATATTAATTACATGTTTTCAAACATGTTAGAAGTAAAATACTTGGCACAAATTCTGCAGGATCAATAGACACTTAATATAGCAAAGGAAGGGTAGTTAATATAGGAAAGGGAAAAGACCATGGTAGAAAATCTGAAGTAGGGATTTACATCACTTTCCACCGCAGAAAAATTTAGGAAGAATCTCATGGGAGAGCTCTCCCTTATATGAATACCTTGGAGCAACTGTCTCAAATTACATTGTCAGCTGAATGTAAGAAAAAATAAATAAAATAAATAGTAAATTCTTGCTAAAGTTAGGTACTATTTAATTCTAAGCATTGAAGGAAATCAGAATTAAAATTTCTTTAAGAAGTGACTGTGTTATATAAACTAACAAATTAGCTGGAGAATCAGAGGAATGAATGGCTAAAATGACAGCAGCTTTGGAGAAATGCTTCAGGGTCAGTCAAACTATTACAGAATATATTTCAGAAATAGGTTAATTGTCTAAAATTTTAATAAGAACAGAATAAGTAAATATTCAGTTAAATAAACTAAGAGAAAAAAATCAATAAAGCTTTTAGAGAGGGAAACTATGTTTCACAAACCTATTTTAGTTCTCTGAATTAGTCTGCAGAAGTACAGGGTGATGATCCATTTCTTAAACACACTAGACTTACGAAAGTCTTTGATAAGAAAGTATTAAGGGAAAAAAAATTTGCTGATTATGCATAGTTATGCAGCATGGTAAAAATGAAATGTGATTGCAGAGAGATGCAGGGAGATCTCAGAGTAAAATAAAATAACTATTATAATGTAGAAGTCCATGAGGAAAGCAATATTAGGTATTGATGCATAATCATGTGTTCCAAGTCAGCTGTTATAGAATCATAGAATCATTTATGTTCGAAGAGATCTTCGAGATCATTGAGTCCAACTGTCAACCCAGCACTGCCAAGCCCACCATTGAACCATGTCCCCAGGTGCCACACCCACACATCTTTTAAATATCTCCAGGGATGGTGACTTAACCACTTCCCAGGGCAACCTGTTCTAAAGCTTGACAAGTGTTTTAGTGACTAAATCTTTCTTTAATAATCAAGCAAATTCCCCTCTGGTGCAATTTAAGGCTGACCCCACACTTGTCCTATCACTGGTTTATTAGGATAAGAGACCAACCTCCATCTGGCTACAAGCTCTTTTCAGGCAATTGTGAGGAGAAATAATTTCTCCCTGAGCCTCCTTTTCTCAAAGCTAAACTACCCCAGCTTCCTCAAGTCTCCTTATAAGTCTTTGCTCCAGATGTTGCCCTTTTTTTAGACATACTCTGTTCAACCAGGCTGGTCTTCTTCCCCACTGGTTCATATTTTGGCACATGTTGACAGGCTGATCCTAGCCTTTAAAATTTCTTTCTCAAAGAATGCTCAGCATTCTGGGTATCCTTTGCGCTTCTGGACTGCCTCCCAAGGGATTTCCTCAACCAGTCTCCCTCACTGGCCAAAGTCTGTATTCTGGAAGTCCCCCTTCTTAGATCTTCAAGAATTGAAGACTAGATTATGTCGTGATCACTATGCCCCGGACAGCCTCTAACCATCACATCACCCACAAGCCCTCCTCTGCTTGAAAAAACATGTGGCTGTTATCACTCTGAGAGGAGAGCTTGGAGTCATTGTGGTTAGATTTATAAAGATATCAAGCTCTACTCTGTGACTTACTGCACTGAAGATGTATTAAAATTTGAAAATTATTGGAAAAGGATAAAGCAACAAAATAGAAAATATCATTGTGTGTCTGTGGAAACTTCTAGAGAGGTTTGAAGTCTGTACGGAAATCTCAAAAGTGGTAGTCCTTGAAAGGCCTAGAAAAAAGACAGACATAGATCATCAAGAGAAGGTTAGGATTCAGAGAAGGGTAGGTGTGTTAGTTTGACAAGCCCACAGAAATGAGCTGGCTGGCTTTGAGATTTGCACCTTATTAGACCAATTGGAGGGCATTTCGTCTCTGTGACTATTACATTACAAGAGGAAAAAAAGCCTGTGAAATTTCTTTTCATTCTGGTGTTCGGAGAGAGAAGATTTCCTTCCCTGCCCCCCTCAGCCTCGGGCCAAGCTAGGGGGAAGGGGAGGCCACACAAGCCCTCAGTTAAGGTAGGGGCTGGCTGTGTTTGATACCATCTACCATCACAGAGCTCTGCTCTGCTGCTGCCCTGGCCGGGCTCTGCTGCTGCTGTAGCCCTGGCAGAGCCAGCCAATGGCTCCCTGGGCAGCGCAGGGAAAGAAGCCAAGCCAGCCCTGGCAGGGTTTTGCCGCCAGCTGAGCCCACCCCAATGAGACTGAGGGGTGGAAAGAAGGGTCATGAAACCTCCTCCAGCTGCAAGAAACCAGCCTTGGCCTTTTGGCTCAGGGCCCCTGAGATCTTGACCTCCCAGCATGGCTTTGATATATAACATGGTGAACTACTACAGCCTGACAGAGATCCTGGCATCGCTCCAGCACAGCTGCCATTCATCACCTGACTGCCTTGGCCTGGCTGCTGCCATTGTTAGCTCTTTCAGAGCATCAGTGCACAGATGGGACCTGAAAAGCCTCCATGCTCTCTTGAGTGAGAGCAAAGACAGAGTGAGGACATGTAAAGAGGCCACACAAAAGTATCAAGGTCAGTAAAGAAGTGATGTCCCAGATGGAAGGAAGATGAGGAACTGCCTTATTCTTTGGGCTGAAAATCTCTTGTAAGCTGTGAAAATGGACTATATTATATCGAGATATTTCCTTTAAACCATAGAGAAATATGGGGAGATGGAAAGTTCAAATTGTAGATCTGGGCAAACGAATACAGTGTTAAGTAAGCTAATGTTGACCTGGCTGTGATTCCATGAGAAGTTTGAACAGAGAAGTGAAGTGACAAAAACTCTTTGCCCCAAAAGAAGGAAAAGGACAATTTCTGTTCCCAGAGATGAAGATGATCTTAAAGATAGTTAAAGAGAACCTTTGCTATTGAACAGTTTGTTCTTAAAAATAAAACCCCTTGTGTCAACATGGCCCAGAGGAACAGCTATGAAAGGGCTGTGAACATGGGAGGAGCTTCATGACGCAGATTCTCCAGGCGGCTGCTATTCGTGTAAATTGAAGCCACAAGGGAATTGTTTTCTTGTGGGGGAATTTTTCTATAGCAAATGAGAGATACCTCTCTCCCTAAGTGAACTGAAGGAAGATTATTCTAAAATTGGGAAACTGACTGAGAATCCTGGGTGTGGTTTCTATACATTGTCAGTGAGAAAGAAAGAAGGGGTGGTGAGAGAGGAGTGTTCTGAAGGTTTCATTCTGATTCTTAGTTGTTTGGGTTTTTTTTCTTTTAGTGTTAGTTAATAAAATTTTATTACTTTTAATTTTAAGCCTGCTTTGCTCTTGATTGGGAAATGTCAAATTGGTGAACCAAAACCACTACACAAATTGGTAGTGGTTGAATTGAAGGTGTTTCTGCTTGGTTTCAAACTGAAACCATGACAGTAGGATTCACATTTGAGAGCCCAAAGAATATTTCATATAAGGAATATGTAGTTTTTAAATTGAAAAATAGATAAACCTATCTTTACAAGCTCAGGTTCTCAGATTTTTCTACAAGAAAGAGACAAATCCAGGAAAACAAGTAGAACTTCTTTTCTCCAGGACCAGGACTGGCTTCTGACCAAAGTTAAAAATAAAAAATTTCTAATATGTCTAGCCAGGAAACATGTGATTTTGTTTGAGTAAGATGTCTGTCACTAGAGTTTATGCATTATTAGACTGAAATTCAATTAATATGTTGTTATTAATGTGCAAAGAGTAGAAATTTAGAAAGATAATATCTTTTAAAAAGTCGTAAAAAGATTACATTCTTATTAACTCTTCTGTAGAAAAACAGAATATTTAGAGTGGTGTATAGAAACAGTAAAGAGACAATTTAAACCATAAATAGATGTTAATTTGAAGGACAAAGAGCAAACAATTTTAAAATCAATCATTACAATTTCTTCACCAGCCACAAGTCTGGTGATACATTTGACAGAGAAGGATACTCAATGGCTGTTTAAAGATCCATGACTACACTGTGGCCTGAAATTCAGCAAAACATTTTCCATCTTCTGGAACATTTTCTGTATTTGTCATGATCAAACGTGAAAAATATTCAGCAAGCACTATAAAATCTTTAGATGATTTTGGTAGAAGGGCTGAAATGGTATTGTTGACATTCAGTCTCCTTTGAGTAAAACACCTATATGAAGCCCTATACAAAAAATGTGTATAGCCCAAAAGGTGTGACTCCTTTTGCTTCAAAGAATGTCTCCTTTAATGAACAGTTTCTTACTTGTCTGAAATCAAGTTAGTGGAATAAAAAAGGCCGTCTTTGGAACTGGCAATACACAAAATAAGAAGCTTCTCAGATCACATACATTTGAGTTTCCCTTATAAAGAACAAAATGCTTGAACAGGATTCATCTGCACCTGTTTAGACACTTAAAACTTAGTCAGACAAATTTCAGGTAGTTTACAACATTTTACTTACCATTAAAGGAGAGAAATGGACACCTCCGTAGAGCAATGCAGCTTCTTACTTTACCTTGCTTTAAAATCCTTTTTTGGAATGTAATGAATACGTGTCTGGAGGTGTCTGTTTCTCTTCAATAAGCATGACCCTTAAGTTATTAGACCTATGTGCCTAACTTTTAGATGCCTAACTTTATGGAGAATCCCATCTTTATTACTTTTTCTTTTCCCTTAGGAAATAATTTTTTTACCATTACGTATCAGTCATATAAAGTAAATTAATTTTCTTTAAACTTTTAAAGGTAAAATGAATTTCTCATAAACTTCAGCCAAGAATTTTTTAGTTTAGTGTCAGACTAGACTTCTCCAAAAAGTTATGTCCTGGTGGAAATATTAGTTTATTATTGTAAGAAATTTTGCAACCTTATAGGGTTTGACTATAATACACATATAAGAACAAATTATGTTTTGTTACCAAGACAACAAAAGTAAAAAGCAAGGAAACTAATGGAAGCAATTTACAGCTCTGTGGGATAGCCAGAGATACAATACACTGCATTTTTTTAGAGGAGAAAACATGATCCATGAAACTTTTTTTTTGTTGCAAGAATAGACACATCGCATGACAATAAAGAAAATCACACTTCCAATAACCCAAAGTTAGGCTTGTTTAAGGATCCATCAGATGAGTACATGGAAATATGTACATTTCAATCTAGGATTTTCATTTCATTCACTCTTACCTACTCCATTCCAGTACTAGGGGGATGAAAATGCTAAGTTTTGTTGCTGTTAATATTTTTATATTGCAATGGAATCCATGTTCCTTTATTCTTTCTTATCCCAAAGAGTTTGATATTGTTTTCAGAAACATTTAAAAATTATAACGTGGTAGTGTGATCCAACATTTTTATTGCACAGTTATGCTGGACATATAGGCCTAGTACACACACAGAGAGAGTCCTCAGCCAAGTGAAAAACAAACCAAAAAATCTCCTCCTGTCTCTAAGAAAATATTAAACATTTTTCTTAAAAAACCTATGGCCAAATCATAACCTCTGATTTTAGTACAGATTTATAATTATATATAAAAAGAATAATAAGTCCAGTTGAAGAGTCTGTCCTTCCAACAGTTTTTGTACTCACAATCACATTCAAAAAGACAAAAAGGCAAAGCTACTGCTTGAAAATTTTCTTTAAAAATATTGCAGCAACACCTAAAACATTGACCTTAAACAATGTTGCCCGGGTCATAAGGCACTACCCAGAGTACTGCAACAAAACCTACGACTGAAAATTTTGGGACTTTCTGACACTAGCTTCCTAAAATACAACATATCAAATACAGCAGCAGTAAAAAAGTAACTCTTGGTGCACACATTTCCTCAGGACTGACAATGTGTTTACTGGATCTTGTAAAAAAAGAAGTAGATTATGAAAACATATGTAAAGCTACTATATGTCTGTAGTGTTAACAAACTGGGTCTCAAATATTTTTTGAGGGATTGGATTTGCTTTTTACTTTACACCTCTGGCAACTTTAGATCTCATTGCCATTTTGTGGCTGAAAAGTAAGTCATAACTAAGCCTAGTTCACTTATAAGGTCTCTGAATATGAATTCACTGGAACTAAATCTGCTTAAATTGCAGAAGTAATAAGATAGCAAAGATATAGAAAATTCAAGTACTGTTTCCATCCCACAGAGTTCAGAATTACATTACTTTCAGCATATAATTAACTCTACTGTATTATATTTTAAATAGCAGGCTAAGAGAAGAGAATTCATATATTAGCATAAACAGAATGAGAGCAATGAGTACTATGTTCACTAAAATGTCAACAGAAACTACAGAGGAAGAGGAGGGTGTAGGCAAAATCCATAGTCTTATATCTTGGGGGTGATTTCAGCTATAAATAGAATAACAAACTAGAAATTAATACAGGAATCTGAAAACTTATGGAGATTTTAAAATCAATGATTGTTATAGGAAGCAGCAGGAGAAGTGAAGAATGAAAAACTGTTTCTCTATAAAGAATAATATGTCACTGGGGCTGTGCAAGACCTAGGCCTCAAAAAGCAAGAAACCAAACAACAGAATGGGAATGTGACATCTTAATGGTGAGAATCACCTCAGTTAATTCAGTTGTCTAAAATCTAGACTGCTTTATTATCAGGGTTCCTGCTACTGCTTATTGGAAATGTAGGCTACTCAGAAGACTGATATCCCTGCATTGTATTGAGATGAATTATCCAGATGTTCATCTATCTTTCCAATTGCATATGAAAGTCTGGAAAACCTTGTTAAAATCCACTTCTGCTTTTAATGTTTATGTCAGTTAATCCAAAACAATTTTTTTTAATTGCAGAGAATATTTTAAAAAATATTTTGCTTTAATCTGTAAACAAAACAAGGTCCAAAAGATTAAGTATCCAAGACACTTCTAGTAAGACAAATGTTGTAAATACATACTGCAACTCTAAAAGAGCTCCACAATGAAACCAAAGGGACAATATTTGCCAAAACAATTAAAAATCAGAGTCACAGACTGTAATTCCAATCTTTTCGGGGACAGGAACAACTTTCACTAGACCAGGTGGCTCAAAACCCCATCCAACCTGGCCTTGCACACTTTCAAGGATGGAGCATCCACATCTTCTCTGGGTAAAATGTTCCTGTGCCCTCACAGTAAAGAATTTCTTCATACTATCTAATTGAAACCTACTCTCAGTCTGAAGCCATTTCCCCTTGTTCTGTCACATCATGTCCTTGTAAATAATCTCTCTCCATCTTTCTTGCAGTCTCCCATCAGGTACTGAAAGGCCTCAATCAGGATCTTGCCCCTGAGAAAAATTGTGAAGACATATTTTGATAAGTAGATGTTGCAATAAAAAAGACATTATGTACCCCAAAAATAATGACAGTCAGAAAGGCTGGCTATTGAAACTTCTTTTGTCACTAATGCTGAGCAATAGAGAGTGATGGAAAGACTGTATTTATATTAGGTAACATAATCATGGTTGTTGAGGAAAGTGAAAATGTTTCCAGGAAATATTTTCCCTCATTTACACAAATTCAAAATCAAATATTTGTGCTTGTTGTTTATGGTCTGTAAAATCCATAGAAAGAATAAACTTTCA
>VYXF01001940.1:0-34062 GCA_013397295.1 Polioptila caerulea
TCCACTCTCAGAAAGGTGGAACTTGACAGGTCTTGGTAGAACAGGTGCTGAATAGATCATCCCATGGCCATAGACGCCAAAGTTTTTCTGATGACACCAGCCTCAGGGCCATGCATTGATCTGTTGGCTCTGCCTATTCCCATCAGTATTTTTCCTTGCTACTGAAAGGATTGAGGAAAACTCTACCTGTGCTCCTGATCCTGACAACCAATTGTCCCAAGGCCCTGAAATCCCTTTTTATTGCCCTTGGACTTCTCTTTGTTATCTCATTATTACCACCTTGAAGAACCATTGATGGATAATAATCAGAGGGCCTTACTACACTGGAGAGTTTTCTAGCAATGCCCCTTACCTGAATCCCTGGGGGACAGCAGCAAACTTCCCTGTGGGTGGGGTCCAGTCAGCATATCAGGTCTCCCACTGCCCTTAGAAGGGAGTTACCTATGACAACAACACTTCTTTTTCTTGTAACACAGGAGGTTGCAATGCAGGTTATAGACTGTGTTCCCCTAGGCAACTCCTTTATTCCAGCAGGACCTTGGTCCTTCTCATTAATAGGTTGTCCTTCTGGTTCCAGGGCTTCATACCTCTAGTAAAAAGTACCACTTCTACTTGTAACTGTCAAATTTTTAGGAGGAGGATCCTTCCTCCTACTATGGGCACTGACCAGTTTCCAGCTTACTTGATCAACACATTCTCAACTAGCTACTTGATAGGGTTCTGGGTCCACCTGGCTCTTAACTACAAATTGAAGATTCCTGTGACTATAGTGTCTCTGAGAGTAACCTATCAATCTCTTGCTCTTTTTCTCAAGTTCCTTCACCTGGTGAAACAGTTATTCCCAGGCCTCAGATCTGTCACCAAAAGGGCAGGGCCCTCTTTCTCTCTTGATCCCCTTAACAGCATTGAATCTCCCCTGGTCCTGCCTAGCTGCAAGCAGGAAGTGCAAAGCCCTTTTTAATATTTTAGTGATGTAGAATCAAGTAAGGAACTTTATAGAAATGCTGGTATTAATTCAGGAGTCCTCATACCAGGAAGTATGAAACCTGTCTGTCCCTCCTGGACTG
Source organism: Polioptila caerulea (assembly GCA_013397295.1). Classification (NCBI taxonomy): domain Eukaryota; kingdom Metazoa; phylum Chordata; class Aves; order Passeriformes; family Certhiidae; genus Polioptila; species Polioptila caerulea. The sequence continues at coordinate 1,068 of VYXF01001940.1, forward strand.
CCAGTCCATGAAAGAATTAGATCTTCAGAAAAAAAAGAAAAGGGAAATGGTTGGGAGGATATACCGGGGAATAAACTATTTTCTAAGTATATTAGAGTTTAAATAGGAGTACACAATGAACCAGTTTTTTGGTTCATTGGTTGAGAAAGTAATTACATCTGTCTTGACCCAAAGGATTTTTATATATTTTCCCAATGACATTAACATTTAAAAGTATTTCTCCCAGACAAAGCAATTACTTTGATAATGAGGACGTTGACATATTTGTGGTTTACTCGGACTTTTATAAGTCAACAGGAAATGCAAAACAGTGTTTCTGTCCTGTTGGAGAAGGCTGGGGTTGTTCCATCCCTGGCCCTGGCCCTGCCACTTTTCCCCACAGCAGGCACACACACTTCTCTCCATGCTTTCATTCAATCAACAGAGCTCATTTGCATTTGCATTTCCAGGTGAACTTGTTTTTTTCATCAGTTCAAGTTTATTGCTTTTTAAGAGTAGGAAAGTTTTACACTAAGCGTGTGTTAATGATGTGAGAGTTGGGCTGGGCAAGGGGACTTCACCCGGGAGGGGCAACTATGTTCAAGAACACAGAAGAAATAAATGGAGACTGAACACCAGAGATATTCAGTTGATACTATATCAAGCCCCATCCCTTGGATTACAACATATTTTGCATAGTATATTGAATAGCTGGACCTTAGCATTAGGATGGGATACAGTATGTTGACATTTCACATCTCTATGATGCTAGGAAACCCTTTGCTGAAATAGTTTAATAAGCCAGAATTAATTTTCTAATGAGTTCTAATATCTCATTTTCCCATGAAAATGGAAGAACATCTTCCTGTTAATGTTGTCTGGAAGATAAATGTTCCTCCTGAACAAATCACAGGACACAGCACATGTGGAAACTTTAGCCACAACATTGTCAAATTTTAAAATGCAAAATAGCTTTTTTAGGTTTTTGTAGTTTGGGGTTTTTTTTTGCTGTGTGTCAAAGATGTTTGAGGCAGTTCCTGAAAATAACTTTCCTGTACACTTTGTAACACATGCTAGAATTTCCCTTCTCCTCCTCCCCTCTCATCTCACCCTAAATTCAAACCCTAGTGAGAACAATCTGTACAAGATATCATATTGTGATATTGTACTGTAATATTATAGTACTACATTGGAACTTCTATTGTGTAGTTAAAAATACGTATGTTCAAAAGATACTTAAATCAATTTACGGTAGAAAAATGTGGTAGATTCAGAAATTGTCTTGCAATTCATGTTGTCATCATTGCTGTAGCATTTATAGGTTTTTTTAGACAAATATCTTTCACAATGGTGAAACAGAATAAAGTCATGCTGCTCACAGCATCACTTATTTGCTTATTATTTCAAGGAATGTTTTAAAAATCCTTTATTCTTTTACTCAAACATCAGTTTCTTCAATCCTCTTGAGAACCAATGCCATAAAAACCAACAGTGCAAACAACGTGCCTGACAGAAAATGAGAGCATCTCTGTGATTATAAGCTGACCTAGCAGCTCCTCCGACTTAGAGCTTTTCATTTTAATGTTATCTGTCTTTATAACAATTTGTGTTTTTGTATGTGACTTCTAAGTTTTTCAGAAACCAGAACAAGTTATACAGTGTTTTTCAAGATATACTGTACATCTGCAAACACTACCTATTGAATCTGAAGTAATTGTCCTCTGCTGTCTTTGCCTGAGGTCTTACTCTATTAATTCAAATAGTCACAAGCTTTAGGGGTTTCCTTGGTCCAGGCACCTTTTTCCTTGATTCTTACTTAATAAACTGTCAAAGGTCATGTGCTATTACCACTTCCTTTCTAAAAAAAACATCATTTTTCCCCTCTAGATTTTACCTGGCATAGCAGTTTAATCACAAGTAGTATTAAAGTAGTTTCAAGGTTTAACCACTTTGACAGACCTATCTACATCTAGAAATGACTATCAAAAGATAGTTTGAAAGACATAGTTCATGCATGTCTTCACTTAAATGGCACTGCCATCTGCACTTTTACTGTCCAGCTACAGTAAATTGTATTATTTTTTCTTTTCTTCCTTACAAATATCACAGCCTCTTTTGATGAATTTGTCCTTGCTCACGGCTGGTGTGGCAGCAGAGCTGGGCATGCTGCCCTGCTCCCAGTTTCAGTCCTGCCCTGCTGTGAGTAAGGCCATTGAGCCCCACACAGCCCAGCCAGGAGGGATGAGCTTCTGGAATGCAGCTGCTGCCATCAACCACCAAACTCTAGGCTGCCATCATGGCCCAGCCTTCAAGCCATGCTGTGTATTTAAGAGATAAGGGCTAAAAAGTTCAATGCACTCCCCTTGTTTTAGTCTCTCTGCCTGGAGGATTTGCAGTAAAGCCACTATTTATTGCCAATATTGATTGACTGTTTTGATACTGATACTCTCTTAAGATCTGCCTCTGCGTAAACATAAACTGTCACAAAGTGCCAAGGAGTGTCAACGTGCATCAGCCTGGGCTGTTAAACAGCAAACTAAATGAAGAAAATTGTCTGTCCTGACTACTTAGTCTGTGTGCTGCCCAGGTCTTCAAATAGCATTTAAATGTGCTGGATATGTAAAACTAAATTTCACGTGGGTGTTCAGCTGGGCAAGTTGATTTGTGCCAGTTAATTTAGGCACTAGTTTAAAAAAAATCTCATACAACTTTTAAATAGAAATTGAGGAGGTAAAAAGTGGGAAAGCCAGTCAAAGCCATGGGGCTGGCAGCCCTATCATGCTATTCCACTACTGGCCCTGAGGCCAGTAGTCATGTCAGAGGTCTGTTCTTGCAGCCCAGACAATGTCCTGAGAAGGCAATGAAAGAAGACAAGCATCAGCCTTGACTTTCTCCATTTAACAGAAGATTTAACTGGTACAGATCAGGGGTGAATTTACAGTGTCTTTCCAGGCTAACTGCCTATCATAGATGGCTTCATGGATTCTCCACTATCATTGTTCAGCTTTTGAAAGAAAAAAAAAATATTTGCAGTTATGTTGCCTGGAGTGAGTTTTCCAAATGTATTCAGTGATTAATCTATTCAGTCATGATTCCACATCCCACTGGCTTTTAACTAATTGTAGTGAGACAAGAAAGCTCACAGTTCATTGAGGTTCTTTAAATCCTCAAACAAGATAAACCCTATTGACCAAAATCTTAACATTTATTGCTAAACAGACTGTATTGGGAAACTTATCACCACTTTTAAAGAGATTTCTTTCATTTCCCAGCAGAATTTGAAGGGACACTGATTTTAAACTACATTTGGCAAGGTTGCATTTTTAGCAGAGTACCTTTCTTAACATTAATAGTCATGTTTATAAAGAAAGGATGTTTTTGCTATAGCTACTTGACCTCAAGACATTTCCTCTTAGTCAAAAGAGGGGCCACTGAGGAAATCAAGTGGATGAAACACTCAGATAAAGCTCTTTTAATACAGTTTACAGTGTATGCATCACACTATTTCATGTTAGTCATAATATTTCCCTCCACTCCAAATAGGCGTAATCTTAAGAGGAAAATAAACAGCAGCATTTCTACATACATCTGCTGCTGTACAAAAATGAAACCAGGATATGTATTGGCTTAAGATATCTGAGTTTCAAAATGTTCCACTCTAAACCTTAGTCAGATGCTTTGCTGTGTCTTAAATTCCTTACTAGTTAATTCTTCTACAGTTCTTGTGCATTTAGATTATCATTTGAAGGGATTTAGAAGCCATCCCTAATAACATATTGGTATTCCTGAAGGTGTTTTATTCTGGTACCTTCAGTATTAACAGCCACATACACATCAAAGGTTTGCATTTGGCAGGAGCAATTGTGCAACCAAATGAGTTGCTTAGACATTTACAATAATACTTGGCAACAGTATTAAATCTATTGTTATATATATGGCTTGTAAAAAACTTAGAAGTAGAAACTACTAAAAAAAAAAGAGCATTTTCATAAACTGGAACTGCAAACCCAGCTTACACAGAATTTTTGAAAGTAGCTGATGTGGTCCCACGTTCACATAGCTGTTGTCTAATGAGGCCTTCCCCCAGCAAAAAGAAAAATAAAATTGCTAGCTCTGTTGTCTTTAATGAGCATTTTGTATTATTACTATATTATAGTTCATAATTAATAGGACTCTTAAATCCCTAGGTACAATACAGAGTAATTGCACTTTCATGACCTTCCCTGGCAATCCCAATTATCCAAGCTCACAAATCCTACATGGGAAGACAGTAAGTTCAGACCCCTGCTGTGCTTATGAAAATGAGTATTTCCTTATTATATGTTGCATCAAGAAAACATATGTACTAGCATCAACAGAAAATCTCTGCATCCTGCTGGACACAGAGACCTTCAGGAATGGTTAATTCAACCTGCTGTTTTTTAGCTGCATTAAATTTGAGCTTAGCTCTGTCTCCTTCAAGGTGCTGCATATCTCTCTTATTCCTCCTTTATCACCTACACAATTTCTTTCTAATTCTCCCCTTGCACATTTTAGCCCATGTGGCCTTTGGCTGTAGCATAAGAGAACCTTCCTGTCTACCCTGAAATTTTATCTAATCAGCCTTCTTGGAACCAAGAGGATGTTTCTTTCTCTCAAGCCAGGTTAGATTAAATAGTGCTCGTTTGCACTTGTCAGTTCAAGTTCTCTGCTTCTATTATTGTTGACTACAGAGGCAGGAGGCTCTGTCTAATTTAAGATGTTTTGATTTATGTTGTGATCAGTAGACAAAAGAGCCTAACATTTTTGAAGAAACCACCCAAACATCTTCTTGTATCTTCTTCTGACCACACTGCACAGAATTAGAAAAAAATGCAAGAGAAGTAACTCCTTTTGGTGACACAGAAAGAATGTTGCTCTTCACTTGCACCTGTGTGGGTATAAAAATGAAAAATCTCCAGCCTAATTTCTAATAACACATACAGATGATGGAAAAACTCCCAAGTACTGTGATACCAGACACACTGAACTGGACAATATAAAGGGGGACTAATACAACACATTACATCTGTGCCATGTGGCTGTGTTGAGAGTAATGCTGGGTTCTACCTTTTTGATTCCTGAGCTGCTGTTACCATTGTAGCTTCTGTACCTCACAGCTGTAGATGTTTGAATTTAACACAGAGGAGGGCTGTCAGGGTTGTGCAATGTTTGACAGACTGCACAATTCATGTCAGGATTTTCTTTTTCCGTACAGTAGTTGCTAACGGGAACATAACAACCTCCTACTGGTTTTGTGCATGTTTAGTCTCTGAAGAGCAGGAAGACATTGATGAGTGATGAGTAGAAGCTCCTTCTCTATCACTCTGAAACGCCACCAGTGTACCTGGGCTTTAAATTATAGGACAGCATTCTCTTTGGCTCATACCCCATGCTTGATGGACCTGCATATGGGTACAATGTAAATGGAGAAGCTGGACAGGAGACAGAAATAAGCATTCCCCATGCTATTAGTTCATTAGCAATGTTTAAAATGTCTGATATGACTGTACCTTGATTTTTACCACCACCACCTCCAAAACTGTCAGTCACTGAAAAACGAGGGGATGGGCATTTTCGCCTGCCTAGAGCCTCAGTAGTGTAAAATCTGTGCAATTCTGGTGCCTGTGCAGGAACCATGAGGCCACTTCAGGACACAGTGGCAAAGCATCTCTTTAGGAAAGACAGAAGATTTCTCTCGTTAGGAATGAGGCATTCATTAACAACCAAGAGATTGTGTATAGCCTCTTTTGGAAAGAAAAAAATGCACTTACAAAGTTGGACAAGGTAAATCCAGCCAATTGCAATGGCATGGGTTTGGATTAAGGTTGTTTCATTAGGGATTTAGAGTGGGGGCTTGTTGGGGTTTTTCACTATCCAAAGCAACTTAGTTCTGAATTCAAATTGAAGTTCATTATTTGCCCCATACTCTGAAATAATCAAAGGAAAGCAATATCGTTAATTTTTGTCCTTTTTTTTTACTCACTAGAGAACATTACATAAGCTACAGCTGTTTTGGTATCAATTTTAATAAAATTGTAATGGTAATTTGCCAATAACAATTATAGGTTCACATAAAAAGAACAGTGTCTGAATATTATCTGTAGAGTCTAAGAGTATCTTTAGGAATACTCAACAATTTTTTAATTTGCCAGAGTTTTACGAAATAAGATGATAATATGGAGTTTGGAACCTTTGAATTTCTTCGGCAACTGCAACAGGTGTTAATAACAGATTAATACCTCTGAAGGCTGCTCTGAAGTTCCTTAAAATCCCTAGAAATATGGAGTCTATAGGTCTTGACTATAGTGATGTTAGGTGCTCACAGTGGTGCAGGACAAGGATGCAGAGTCAGAAGAGCTGAACCAAAGGAGACCCTCACACAAAACCTCTCATCTGTTGGGCTGAGGGTAAGAGGCTTTCTTTCCACATTCAGGCCAGAATTAAGCAGGAAAATGTGGTACTGTTTTACGACATGGGTATTTTTCAGCTTCCTCTACAAGAAAATAAGAGCAAAAGGATTTTGCTTTACTGGTGAAACTTTATTGATTTCCAGTAGTTAGTTAAAAAATGAAGGGAAAAATATGCAAGCAGAGGTGCATCTCCTTTGTGTTAGAGTGGCAGCTGGAAATTTGGGGTTTAAACATTGCAACCTAAAAGGAGATCATCAAAAGTTCCTGTTCTGGAAAAGAAAGATAAATGAAATCTCTGCATCTAATCATTTTTCCTCATCAGTCTTGTCTGTGACTGAGATGACATTTTGAGTATGACAGAAATACATTCTGCTCTTGTTACAAGACTCTCTGCTGTAATAGACTTTGATATAAATCCATGCTATCATACTTTCTTGTGCCATTAGAACTCCTTGTTACAACAACATTGTTTACAATATTCCAAACTAAACTGCAGATATTGCTCTAAAGTCATGTTCACTCTTGTTTTCAAGTTTTCCCAGACTGTATGCATTATGATTCTGGGTTTTAGATATTTAACTTTGAAAAACAGGTTTCCATTTTAAGTGATTGAACATTGCATAATTTTTCAAGTCAGATTCTTTTGCACAATTCCAAAGGCCTACAATATGATTTATAAAACTCTTGAGAGTGGCATGGACAGCCTTATCCATGTCAGAATTTATGAAGCTCAGCCACTTGAATCTGAATTGTACCATATTTACATGTGTCCTACATATAAGTAACCTAATCTGCACCAGAGCCTCTACTTCCAGGATCACCAGGAGGGGTCAGGACCCCACCTCCATTTCTTTTGAATTACCATTTGAAAATCAAGCTCTTGCAGTATTTCCTACTTATATGCTTTTCATTCAGCTACAAACCCTAAAATCTCATTAGCCCTCTTTTACACCTTCTTTCTACTTAGCTCAAATAAGATCAAAATGCAAAAAATAAAAAAGAAATCTGTACAAGATCCAGGAGAAAGAAGAGCAAATAAATATATTTTTGTCTATTTTGAAAACATTTCTCTAAAAATCTTGTTGGACTAGGTTGTTTTTTTATAAATGCAACCTTTTAAGAATTTCAGGATTTTTAATGTATATGAAAGAAAACTGGTACCCCCAAACCCATTGTGCCCAAAGAGCGAAACAATATCTTTAAAGGCAGGGGGGAAATCTGCTTTCACTACTCCTGTCTATTCTTCTTAGGGACAAAATGGGGGAAACTTTTCTGATACTTTTCCATTTTCTCTTCCATTTCTATAACTGGACACTGAAAAAAAAAAGTGAGAAGCAGGGAGCAGAATGTTACATGAAAACAAAACCTAGTTCTTTAAGATTAACATCTTGTGGAACATCTCATGCCACAGAGTTCAGCACTGGCAGGTTGCAGCACAGGTGTGTGAAATAAGCTAAGGAAGAAGCACAGTCACCCTGCATCGTTTCTCAGCCCTTTGTGAGCCCAAATAAATAAAAATTTATTGGGTGAAAAGGGAAGTAAACCACTGGGCACCTCATTGGACATTGCCACATTTATTTTCCTTTGCAATTAAATGCAAATTAATTTTGCATTTTGAACGTTATCACATTTCTCTTTGATTGTCCCCTCGATTTAAAGAGACAGGAACATCTCTGGATTGATTTAGAGCTTTTTTTTTTCTTTTGTAATGGTTGTATGAACAGTTTTTCCAATACAGATGTGACAGATGAGGCATAGCCACCCTTCAGAAGTGCCTCTGCTATCTAATCCAGCTCACCTCAACCAAGGGCTTGGAGGCATCTGAAGCTGCACTCCACAGGGAAGGAGTCCACCCTTTTTTTTCCTTCTTGGAGTACCGAGCCAGCTTCTCACAGAGCAGCCCTGTTTGTGTTCTCTTTCATCTTTCTCACCTGGCTAGGACTTTCAGTTAGAGGATTAATGTAGTTGTGCAGGACTTCACTCAGGTCCAAGCAAGTTCCATGAATTCCCCTTGAACTGGAGAAGGGTAGAAAAGTCTCTTTTAATCAAAACATGGAGAGGGCAGTGCTGAATGAAAAGAAATGAAAGAATGCAGCACTGGTCAGGGCAGATTCAGGGCAGCACCCATGCCAGTTGATCCCATCAATTTGCAGGCATGCTGTGACCCTCTGTGCATCATCCTCCTCAGCCAGTCCTGCATGGCTGTGCTGTGCAAGGCAATACAATATGGGAGTAACACCTTCTACCTGACCTCATCACTTTGCTCAGGTTGAGGTGCTCTTAGAAAACTTAGGATCTCCCAGATGCTTTCCATAATCTGAGTCCATTTTCAGTGGTTGATCAAGTGAAAAACAACCAATCTGTGAACCTCCTCCAATTTTGGAGGAGATTAATCGAGGGCAAAATCACAAAGTTCTGTCTTCAGTGCATTTTTTCAGTGTTCAGCTGCAGAAGAGAGGCTTTGGGGCAAAAAGGTGTCTCCAGCTGGCTGCAGTCTGGCAGACTCTGTGGCTGGCCAGCACAACCCATAGTTGCCTTCATTGCTGAAGTCCCCTGTGAAAACACAAGGTAGGCAGTGAGCACTAGAGAAGAATTGGTGTAACTAGTTTAAAATATGCTTCAAATATTTCATTAAATATCCAAAGGGAGATTTATGCTCACCATCCATTCCAAAGTATGTATAACAATCCATTCAATGTCATGCACTAGAAACTAGCACTTCTTTTTCCAAGCAAATTGGTCTGCATTCACTCAAAGTACATGCAGTGCTTACAATCACATAGTATCTCATAAAGAACTCATTCCAGTGTGAGTCCTGTATGTTGGAAATTATGTACTAAACCTAATTCACGGTATATTGTGATAGAGAAGACAGATAAATTTGTTGTGTTTTCTGGCTGATTTTTCAGGTTAGTGGGACTGAGTCTGCAAAGGCACATATGCATTTATCTTACATATGTATATACAATCATCTGAGGTCTTGAAATGTTTAGGAAAAAGCTTGATGGTTCACTTCAAAATCTGCATTATTTTCTTTTTTATTTAAAGGTCATGTTCTAGATTATTCACAGTTATTATCAGTCAACATAAGCCCCAGATAAGGACTGTCTGACAGCTGGATATTAGAAGAAAGCTCTTCTTCATGCATGTTTTAAAATCTTTACCATTGATCTTGCCATGAAATCTCAGTTAAATGATTGTAGAATATTACATCAAAGCTATCCAGTGATCAGCAATGTGACTTATTTTCTGACAAGTACAACTTTATCATTTTTATCTGATGGTCATCATGTCTTCACACAAAAATAGCTCTCCCTTTTCTTCTCTCCCCTCTTTTCCTCTCAGCTTGACTACAGTGCAGATTTGTATTCTTGGCACACTCATCCCTGTTTGATGAGTTTTAGGAAAGTCCAACTGTCATTTTGTCCCCAGAAGCAAAGCAAACACTGCCTTAAACTGATAACAACACAATTTAGCCCCATAAACAGTCCTTTCAACGCCATGATATGTGGCTGCTCCTTCAACATTCAAGCAATGGAAATGACATCATTATCAGGCAACTCTAGATGATGAAAAATGGTCTACATTAGGGAACACTGTGAACACAAAAAATCTTCAGCTATCAGTCACCACCATTGTAACGTACTTACCTCTATCTGCAGATTTAGACCTATGATGAGGCTGAACTTGCAAGGGGGGGAAAAACCACACTCTGCTGAGTATTTTTGTATAATTAAGCTGAAACATCTCTGCAATTCTGAGGATGATAGCTGCGCAGAGGCCAATGAAAGCCTGAAGGCTAAGGTATTTCAGCCACACCATAAATGTAAGGATCCTCAAGGAATATGGTCTTACAGACACTCTGTGGCAGTTAAAAATAGAAATCTAGGGTGATTCTTTCTCAGGATTAAATTTACTATTTTGTATCCAAATTCTCCTGCAGGTTTTTTGCCTACTGTGAAGACACCATTACTTTGCAGAAACATAATCTCTGCAGTAGCTGTTGCTCCAAAGGTAACACCACAGCCTTGCCTTGTACGAGCCCCTCAAAACCAGACCTGTAGAGGAGAGGGCTCCCAAAGGCAGGGGCAGTGGAGGTGCCTGCAGGAGTCATACTGAGAGGGCACAACAGGGCCCGACCTCTCAAAGAGTCACCATCCAGTGGTGAGAAGATTAAGCAAGGAACAGGATTTCAAACGGAACCCAAGAGCTGGCTCGTCAGGAGATGCAGCAACTGTGTTGGGGAGAGAGGGTTGATTTCTGAGTAGCAGGAGCTAAGAGATGACAGAAAGCAACACTCTGAGATTCACAAACCTGTCTAAAGCTGCTGTGGTACTGCCTATGGTGAGAGCTGGTAGCTTGCCAGCTGTGACTATGTGGGACAGAGGAAGAGGAACAGTGAGAAGCAAAGGGAAGGTTGTTCTCAGAGCACCTTCCTGCCCAATGCAGGGAGCCCTGGAAAGAGACTTACCCCAGGAGTTTAAATGTTAATATCCCGACATCAGTGAGGATGAACTGAGACTTTGAGAAACTCTGGTTAACTCAAGCTTCCTTGTGCATTACAGAAATACTTTAATTCTTGAGTGGCTTGGGGCACACCAGAGTAAAGGATCATGGTATCTGCTAGAGCACTAATGGAATATCAAGAGTTTCCTTCACCTTGTCCATCACTGAGAGGCTTCATTTTACATCCATCTGTCCTGTTTCAGCTCTCCTTGTTCTATTAATTGCATGGGAATGGGATTAAGTCTCCAAAGTGTACCTTTCTGTGACCTATAGCGTCCTACACCAACCAAGGATATTTGAACACTCTTGTCCTGTAAGTGTAACCGCCTGTTACAGGAGGTTGTGTTAACTCTGTTCTCCTTTTCACTACCTTTTACATCACAACAAACAAAGTGAAGCTTGCAGCTCTGCAGTGCCTAGAAGTTGTACTGTAATTAAAAATTAGGAAATCTTCCTCAGCTACTCTGTGGCTATCTATGAAGGCACATAGTGAAAACTGGGTAATGTAATCCCAGTCTCCTGGAAGGCCAAAACTAGAGGAACCCTGGACACAATTTTTCTCACTGTAAGGGTTCTTGAGCCAAGCGATCACCTTTTAAAATGAAAAAGGAAAAGAGACCTAACAAAGATAAAGTGAAATATGTTGTGAATATTCTGTGCTGTATAAATATGAAGGCACTACTGGCTTTCCTAAAAACCTGTTTATGTGCCAGGATAAAAGATTTTCACCCTTAGAAATGTACCACTAACATCTTATTTAAAAAAATTAGATTATGAAAGTTTCAAACCAAGTTTCTTTCAAGTGTTTTCTTACAGAAACAACAAAGAAATTTCAAAATGTTTCTTCCTCCTGAGTTCCTAATGGCTTGAATGGGACTGCTCTATACTTATGAAGCCCAAGCAAAACATCATTTCTTTACCATCTCCAGCTTCCAGAATCTAAGCACATTTTCCTAGGCTTTATGTTCTCAGAGTCTCTCTACCCAATGCAGGAAATTACAGAATTGCATTTGTCATTTGTGTTTTGCTTTGTTTATTCTTTTCAAGAACATTTCAAGAATGGTATTTATCCCCATGTTTATTACAAAAAGCTTGAGAATGTGACTCATAGAGGCTCAGAAGCTGGCAACCAAATAATAGGAAATACAAATTTACAGCTCTGTAATTTCAAAGACGGTGCTACATGTAATGAAATGGGACAAGAAGAGGTTGATAGACGATTTTTGCATGCAGAGGCTCTAGCTGGGATATTGCTTCACAGTGCAAGGCAAGGACAAGTGTATCCTGAGATCTTTGCCTAGGGCCAGCCCCAGGGCTTGGGCTCCCAAAGCTGAAACGGACCACAGCTGAGCAAAGCACTTCCAAAGAAACCTTTTTGTATTTCTTCCTCCATATTACATTTTCCAGTGGCATAAACAAGCAGAAAATTCTGCTCTGTGATGGTGTGTTTTTCTTTAATGCGGGTTTGTATTGTAATTTCTTTAATGGATCATTCCTGGTTTCCCCAGATTGATGGTTTCGTCTAAGTTTTCTCCTCCCTTTCCCAGTTGTCCATCACTTCCTGATCCTGCCCTCTACTCTACCAAATTTGTCAATCCTGTGTTGAATCCACCCCCTATTCTATAATGTTCCCTTCCTAGACATCAGTCTTTCCCCGTGCCAATCCCCTACTTGTTTCCCCTTTGGAAATCCCCTAAGCCTCTACACCGCTTCGGTTTGTTCAAATTCTACCCTTCCCATGTATTCCTCCATTGGTTGCAATATTGTAAACCCTGCTTTGTGCTTCCCCCCGTTCTTTCCGCTGTTGGTTGAAGAATTGTACCCTCTCCTTGTAGCTCCCCCGTTTAAAGCGCTCTGCACAATCCGGCTCTTGGTCTTTTCGTCCCTATCCCTCTCCTGGAATAAAAGTTCTTGGGGAACGAGACGAGAGACCCCTCCCTGTTCTTTGCCCCGATCCTCGGCGCTGATATAGCCGGTGTTGTTGATACGATATATCAATATCTGCTGTGATCTAGAGCAGCCCTGCGCCACCGCCCCCCGGACCAAGGTCCGCGGGTGGCCGCTCCCGGCACTGCCCGGGAAAGGGCGAGCTGGGGATATTCGGCACTGCGGCACTGCTCTGTGCTCAGTCTGTACACTCTGAGTTTTAAAACTGACTTTCCCTGCTTTTCATTACTGCCCTCAGCCATACTGTAGCCTCACCACTGCAGATGAGGAGACCAAAGGGAGGGAGCCTCAGGGGCTCAGCCGCACGTCTGGCCAGGGGTAACTCAGAGCTCCTAGGTACCCCCGAGTATTATTGTTTCTACCCTGTGGCTGCAAAGGAGACCTCAAGGAAAGATAGAATTGCTTCTCCGTTTAAAACTCCTAGCTCCTACTTACGACACTGCTTGCGAGAAAGATTAAAGGGCCATTGCAAGCTCAGGAAAGCTTTTTCCAGGGACTTGGATCAATCTCAGCCCCGGGGCAGAAGTACCACCTCTTTAGGCAAGGAGGTGAGAAATTCTCTGGCGATTATGGTTTTCAGCAAAGATAAGTAATTGAAAGAAACCTCGACTCTAACACCTGAGTTCAGAAGCAAGAAGATACAGAGCAGTGAGTGCAAAAAAGAAATATCTGTTTAACAAAAATAATGACACAATAGCAGATGGTCAGAAAAGGATTCACTGGGGCTGGTAGAGAGGGAGGGAAACCTCTTGGACTGCATGGTTGCTGCAGTAGTTTTATCGAGTTATTTCATGCTTTGACATTATCTTTGGAAATCTGTCTCAAGGAAAACTTTCAATATTTTTAAAATATTACTTCCTGAAGGGAAGAACTTTTCCTGGCAGTGCCTTTGATATGCCTGATCTTGTCTTTCTCGTAGAGAAAGGTGAGTCAATCCCTGACCCACCAGATATGAGTTTGGGCAGTGGGGTACAGCTGGGAAAACAACCTCTAGGCTGCAGCTCACCGCTTATTTCTCAGTCTGATGTTGAAGAGAATTTGAAATTTCATCAAGGAACATCTTGCTAGTTCACCAGCTCAACATCACATTGTGATAGGGGAACCACTTGTTACTTTGGTAGTGTCTCCTAAGCAAGACAGTGGGGAATGCTGCTACGGGCTACTCACTGTCCTCCGTCTCTCCCTCAGAGCCCCAGTCATCTCACATGCCCCACACTTCTGAGGACAAATGTGTGTGTTAGAGCTGTCTGGTTATTAACCAAATAAAAGACTCCCTTGTCACACACAAACGGCCATCACATCCAGCGCAGTTCATCTGAAATTTTTGGACACTGTCCCCCTTTAATTTTTCCCCTTTGATGCTAAAATTCTTGTCTAGCTTAAAGAAAGGACCCAGAGGCTCTAAATACTTTGCAGGTGGCCCTCCACTTTTAAAGGCAGTGCAAATGGCGGGATGAATCCACACATATCTACACATAACAGAAGTTTGGGCCCAAACACTTCTAAAGCTGATACTCCTGTCCTCTAAGAACTCATATCACTAAGGTGTTGGCAGCCAAACTCACTTGCATCTCGTTCACCAGAAGGAGAAGGGTTTGACTTGTTTCTTGGAGCTATAATCTATGTGGTATTAACAAGAATGAAAGATGGAATACATTTAGGTATGCAGAGAGTTAAACAGAGTTTAAGTAGATTAAATAATTTAAATAGAGTTAAACACTGGGCTTTAATATGTTTCAGAAAGAAGATTATTGAAGAGAGGATATTAAAACGCAGTGGTATATAAGCACTCATGAAGCTGGTGGAAATTCCTGTGAACAGAAATATGCAAACCATTGACCAGACCACTGACCACAATAGGGTTATAACAGAATCCACTAAGTAAAGAAGACCCACAGCTGTGCATTTAAAAGACCACAGTTTCCTTCTCTGATGTGTTCTCAGACCTCCAATTCCTAATGGCAATGATAATTCCTGTCCACAAGAATAACACCAGCTAATACATTTTGTGGCTGGTCTGTTCTGAAAGACAGTTAGAATTACCACCTTCATGAATGGCCATATGAATTTTCCACATCCTATCAATATTCAGATGGGGCAAGAATCCCTTAACTGTTTAAGCTATATCATATTACAAGAGAAATTAAAACAAAGTGTAGATTTCTTCATCTACAGGCAGACAGCAAAGATTCAAACAATAAAACTCCTTGAACAGTATCTAAATGAGTCACACGAATCCAAAATAACAAAGAAATCATATGAAAGCTTTTTTAAGTTACTAAAAAAAAAAAAAAATCCAAAGAAAACCAAATTCATCTGTAGGGAACAATCTTGGGGAAATTATTCCAGGAAAAATGTGTTCACTAACATACAGCATTGTATGTCACATGGGCTAATTATAGGAGTGAAAGCAACGTAGGAATTAGATGGTCTTTTCAAGCCTGTAAGGAGTGTGAACAAAGAATATAATTACACATCGAGCCTGTTGATTAACCAATTACTAGTTAAAGCAGATTTAGACTTTAAATTAATTTAGTTCTGAATTCTGGGGATTTTTGGGCTAAGATAAACAGTGTTTGAAGATTAATTATCCTTGTCTAAGATGAAGGAACTCATTTCAATTTTGTTAGCGTGTCGAAAGACTGGCTGCTGCATGGGAGACTGTAGACTGTAAATCTCAGCAGTATTGAACTGACTGATTAAAGTGTATTCTGAGACTCCTCATCACTCTAATCCTCACAGAGAGTGGCAATATTACACACGACATTCTGACAGCCCAAATTAATATTTAAATTAAAAACAGACCAACATTTACCTAGAATAGAAAGCACACTGTCTCTTAAGGACCCAAGGAAGTCCAGCCAAGGACTTACAAACTCAACAATGAGGAAGCACTGGAGAACAGCTTTTCATGGACCTTTGCCCAAAGAGAAAGTAAAGGTGCTGTTTGGCACCTGCCATTCATTCTTCCATACCACAGCATCCTGACTGAACTGTGGAAGTGCTAATACAACATTTTACTTCTCTGTAAGTAGCCCAGCTATAGCCCCAGGCAAGGATTTAGTAAAGGAAAGATGTCACAATTCAATAGCTGTCCTGGAGTGTGGACAGATTTTCTCAGCAACTTGCCTAGAGAGGTGCTCAGCTGCCTAACGTCCCCTGCCCCATAGAGGAGCACAAATACTGTGGCACTGTTAAGAGTCCTGGGCCAGCAAAAGCTGCTGCTGCACCAGAGCTTCCTGTCCCACATAGGCTCTCCTTTAAATGTCCCCAGTCTACCCTCAGCAAGGGTCACCCTTTGGCTTCGAGCTGTGAGTGTGTTGGAAGAGAAGCACGCTAACTTGCTTGCTATTTCCACAGCAAGAAGTAGCCTCAAAGCTAATATAAATCCTACTTTTAAGATTAGGCTGGTAAATACAGCCAACAAAGGATACCTTCTGAGAAGCCAAAAGTGCAAAAAGCACCACTTTATCTCTGCCGCCTGGACACCCACTTCTCACTAAAACAAAGCGTTGTTTCCACTAAAGTTTGGTGCAGTCCAGTAAGATGTTTTCTTACAGCCTCATTCCTTAGGCAGCATATTTCTACTGAAGTCATTTGCAGAAACAAGCAGAAGGTACAAACTGTATTTTTGGAATACCAAAGCCCACAAGGTTTGAACCTCTTCATGGTAGGTGCTGGAACAGCACATAGGGAGACAGCCCGTACTGGTGAGAACATGGCAATAGATGCAAAGTTGCAGAAAATGATGAAATAAATGAAGGACTGGAGTTTGCCTGCAGAACAAGGCAAGTCCAATGAGGTTTCCAGAGTCACAAAAGGCAAACTACATCTAGGAAAAGCTAGGACTGCAGGGAGCAGGGTCAAAAAATAAAGCATCAGCCACTACCACTGAACAATATCCCCTCACATTTCTCTGTTCTCAGGTCAGGCAACCCTGACAGGTTTGTTCCTTCTTCAAGCCAGCAGGTTTTTATGGGGCATCCAGAGCTGCATCAAAGAGTGAGTTGCAAGCCCCAGCCAGGATCACTAAAGGTGAAATATCTGCTTTCAAAAAGACTATGCTGGCCCTCTCCCATTTTCTGAATTAATTGGGTTATGGGAATAATTACAACTACTTCTGCTCATAAAACACTCACTGTGGAGGATCCAGACACTTAGGTTAAGTAAACAGTATGATATATGTATATATGTGCTCAAAACCCTTTCCTTGAAGCATCTGGTGCTTAAAACATCTGGTGCTTCAACTAAATCCCAGCAAGCATGGGATCCTGTCTTGTGAACCCACTCTGGGTACTGGTAAATTCAGAGACATGGGTTTATTATCATTAGGTTTCTCTATTGGTTTTTATAATATTACTACTTCAGCCTGGCTAGGAGTCCAGTCTTGGAATAAACTTAATTTTGCTAAGTGCTGGGCAAAGACATTGCTACAAGATTCCTAGCATATTGCACTGGTGGCCCTAATTCCCAGACAGGGGAAAATGTACCCATTTATCCCCCATTTCCAGACTCCAGAGGTAGTTGTCTTTTGGTCATGCAGATGTGGTGCACACACTAGATATGCTATAGGCTTCAGGTGAAATGTAAATTAAGCAGTAACATGGCAGAGAAAAGATTTGTGTTTAGAGACCATCTTCAAAAACAGATTTCTGGCCAACTGCTCCTGCATGCACCCCTCCAGTCTGACATCTGACAGTTTCTTAGCACAGAAACTTTAGGGGCAGCACACGTTTTACAGCAGACATTATTTACAATCATTCTTAAAGAAAACCTGTTCCTGTAAACCCGAACACTTGAATCCTTACAATTTACCTAAGCAAGTATCCTTGTGCAAGTAATTTTCAGAAGTAGAGGAGACAGCTTTTTTTTCTCTCCATCCTCTCCTCTTTTAGTCATGCTCTCACATTCCTTCTAGTGCTGTTCTGCTTCCACGCTGCTCAACCAAAGGGAAAATTCATGTTCTGTATTTCAAGAAACTGGTCTGCAAGCTGCAGAACCCACAAGTCCTGGTCTCCCATGGGCAGACATCTGGCAGCAAAGCCTCATCTGTGCTTTTTCCCTGATTTTAGCTCTCTTTCAAAATAACCTCCTCTACTTTCAGTCCATGCCAGTGCCCCATGTTCAGCTGGACTGGAAGAACCCACTCTGTGGGTGGGTCTGGGGGAGAGATGTATGGCCAGTAGTGGTATACCAACTTCTCACAGCAAGGGCAAAGAAAAGAGAGAACAATGACAGGAGCAGCATCAGCTGGATCAGCGGAATGGTGGGGAAGGAGAGAGCGTGGGGGGTGGGGTATGCTGGGCCATGCTCCCCACCTTTCCTGATGAGCCATGGACTGGTGGGTTCACTGCAGCTGGAGCTGTGGGAAAGCTAGGTCCAGTTGCAGCTCCAGCAGATCTCCACTGAGACAGGGTAAACAGGACTTGTCGCTTGGGCAGATTAGCACAGACAGGGTGAAATTCCCTGTGCTGATTGCCTGCAGATTTTCCACATATATGTATATATATCCAGTTGCATATTGATTTTTTTTAAAAAGTGCTTGCCATTCACTTCTAGAAACAGCTGCATTTTCTGGATTAAATTTAAAGAAAACATCAGCTTTAGGCTGATGCTCTTGACAGAAAGGGAAGCAACTAGGAACAGACATTTATAATGGAAAAAATTGTGCAGACCTTTTAAAGGAGGTGCTGTCAGTTTTGTCTGAGGTTATGAATTACTCACTTCAGCCTTTGAATCTCATGTGAGCTTCACAGGACTGGCAGTCCCATGCCTGATGGGGAGTGACCAGGCAGTGGATGTTTTGATGTGGTGTCAGGGCACCTGGTTACCAAACGGTACTTTTGGATGGGGAGGTCTGGGCACCCCTGTCCTAGCAGCACCACCCCAGGACTGGCTGCTGCAGCCACCCACTCCTTGCAGCCAGAAACCTCTCCAGCACACAGCAGCACTGAGGCACAAAGCTTTCCCTCAGCTGAAGACATCCAGAGTATTTACTTGATTATTGACTTGCTGCTGAGAGTCATCATATCCCCAGAGGCTCCCTCTGTGCCGGGACTCAGAAACATGTGTTTCTCCTTGCTGTTGTACACCAGGGTTGACACATCTTCTGCTTCACCTGCGGCTGCCTGTGCTGCAGCATACTGTGGCTTGGGTGCATTTGACTCCTCTAAGCACCCAAAATGTAAAATGACAACACTGCTTGTTAGATCATTGCTGCGGGACTGGGAACAGGTTTTGCTTTGTGAAATTAAAGAGGCAGCCGAAGGCATCTTGAGCTGCTTCTGTCACTGAATCCTGCCTACCCAGCACAGGGTGTCTCAGGAGGCTGTGCTGTGCTCAGTGCTTGTGCTGCTGCCCTCGGCATCATCGGTGGCTTCAGCTGTGATGTATTTTTTCCTGCAGAGCTGGTGGTAGGTGAGTCACACTGCAAAACAGCAGAGGATTGAGAAGCCAGGCCCATATTCAGATATGCCCAGGTATTCCCAGGAAGTCCCCTCTGCTTTCAGGTAGTTCTACCAGCAGCCAGAAGCCCCCATTTCAGTGTCCTGCAAGAGTGAATAGGCAACAGTTCAGCAGGCAGCCCTCTGCAGGGGCTCTGGGTGCACAGAGTGTTCATGTGTGAATCACTCCTGCCTCAGCATCAGGAAACTGCAAGCCACAGGGACAGTGATAGCAACAGAGAGACACATTGCAACATGCTGAATTTACAGAGACTCTGCATACAAAGGCACAGAACTCCCAAGCCTCTCCATGGTGGCCTCTGAGAGGCTTTGCTCTCTGGAAAGAGAAGGTAGGTGGGTTGCAGTACTGTTGGAGCAGGTTATGTTCAGGCAGATTACAGGAGCGAGACAGGCTCCCTGAAGTTCAAAAGTACAAAGCAAGACCCCAAGATCACCCCCTTGCCATAGTCCACATCATGCCATGTGTGTGGAGAGGCAGGAAACAGCCTGCTCTTGCACCGCAGCTCTCAGTCACCTTTCTAAGAGGTTACCTATGCCATCTGTTATTTCAGAGCTGCCTTACTCTGAAAACCACCTCAAGATTCAAGAGGTCCTGAGGGAGGAAACCCAAGCACAGTATGGGGTGGCCCAAACTTCAACCTCCGTGTTCCCAGCAGCAGGGACACAATCTGTTCAAGTCACGTGGTGCAGCAAAGTCAACTGGATGCTTGGGCACAACTAACAAAAGACAGTAGATATTTCAGCTGCATGATCATTACACTGGAAGCAACTGGAAGCACCCCTTAAGAATTAAAAATTTTAGTAGAGAGTGTTTTGAGTTCCTTCTGAGCAAAGATGACAGGAATCACTTTCCTTCCTCTCTCAATTGTGTAGAGTCCATGCATTTCACAACTGCTACCTCACCCAAGAGGATAAGACCTGTCAAGACATTTAGGTACTGATTTCCTACTAAGTTCAATGCCATACTGGATACACAAACAAGTAAGATCTTGACGTATGGACTCCCTTTTGGATCTGACTTACACCTTTGGAACATTCTCATTCCAATATTACTCTGTTTGCTTTGGCCTTACATCTCTGGAGATATTATAAATAAACACATAGAAAAAGAAAACAATTTGGATATCCATAGGGGTGGTGCAGTTCTCCCCCACAGGCACACAGGTACCCCAGAGGGGTACTTGCAACAGTATAGAATGAAATACAGCACTGGATTATTTTAGCATCACATGTAGTAGCCAGTGTTGATTAAATTAGCCAACACTTTTCAAAAATCCATCTACACATGCTTGACATTAAATACCAGCATTAGTGAAGACTACAGCCTCTCTATTCAGAGTGCAAAGCAATATCCTTTGTAATTCCTTCTAAATTTATTGCCTTTAATGTCAATAAGACCTATTGTTTTCATACTGTGGGATAGGGTCAGAAGCAGGGAACTGGTGAGTGGAACTGATGAGTGGTCTCTCTGCCCTTCAGAAATGGAAATACCTCACTCAAATGCTTTTTAACTCAGCTCCTTGCTCAGCTAGGGAGAGGCTCTTCTGGTCATGGGATTGGCAATTTCTCATCCAATGGGACATTTCCAAGTAGACCAGTTCTTTTTCCTAAGTAGCTCTCACTGTACCTTTAAAACAGGATTACGTGCTTACTGGTCTTACTACCCCTCAAAGTGGAGATAAGATATTCAATAATTGGCAGCCTTTGAGAGGCAAAGAAGTTTTAAAGGCATATTAAGTGTTCAGGTAGAAAAGCAGGATGGCCAGACGGAGCCCCCAGTTCTCCTCCAGACGGTCATGCCAGAAGAGCAAGGCCACACAGCAAATCTCTGCACCACTTGCACAGAAACTCTGCAGGTAGCTCAAAGCAAGCCCTGGAACCAGAGGCACCAGGAATGCTGCTGCCTTGTCTTACCCAGGGCTGGGCAGTTCACTGCACTAGTGCTGTACTGCACCAGGAGTGTATTATTTTCCATTGTCTGCTAGCCCGACAGAGATTATCCTCCATCAAAGGTCACAACAGGAGGCAACCCTCCCCCACTGTACGATACAAATGCCACAGAACATTCCCAAGGATCTTTCATGAACCCAAGGTGCTTCTCCATCAGGTGAGAAGTTTCACTTATTGCTCAGTTTTCACAATGTGGCTGGGTACCGGCTGCCATTCTCTTAGGTCTTGCAGTGCCTCCTTAGGCAGTGTAATCTTGATTGCTGTGTTCAAGTTGGCTGGGACAAGGTAAGTAGGTATTTAAGTGCATATAAATGCAAACTGGAAATGCCAAAATGGGTTAAAAATGCTCCAGTCCTTACACAAAAATCTGCAAGGGACTTTGATTACTTGCTGCTTGAAGTATGACAGTTCCCATGTCAGAAAGAAGGTCAAATGACTTGCCCCAACAGCACCATACAGCAGAGGTGAGGTCAGGTTTAGAGAGCTGAGTCCCCATCTCACCAGTCCACCAGCGGGCCAGCAGGCCATATTAACACTATAATTATACATTTCCCATCTGCCTCTAGAGCTTTTTGCTAGAGCTAGATAATTAAGCTCTCCTTCTGGCTACGTTCTTTTAATGAAATGGTGCATGTAACACAGCTTGGTATTTATTAATGCTAATGAGTTTTCAAAACAGTCTGAGACAGCAACTCACCTTTCACTTGTGTGATTGTGGTACATGTCCAGCATCATTCTCAGTTTAATGATGCCATGTGTCATGGGTGAGTCTCCTTTAGAAGGCAGTCTGTAACACAAAATACAGCAGTCTCCATCTGCAATCAGCCTGTTTTGAATGAAAAGCAGGTCCAGGCTTGAACTAACAGAAGCAGATGCCAGCTTCCCCCTCCCTTTGAGGGGCTGATGGTGGTTTATTAATTTTTAGAACAAGGTCAGGAGTTTATTTGCCTGCTGAATCTCGGTTAGCAACCTCACATCTCGATGGCAAGTAAACATAAGCCTTCAGAATTTGACAGTCCTGATGTTTCTTAACACAGAGAAGCAAAAATGTAAACCCCTAATTTACAAGAGCCAGCAGAGATTACATATTGATACTTCAGTTGCTTGAGATGAGGTGGTTTGATAAGCACAGATCAGCTCTCTGTCACAGAGACTGTGGTAGTCAAAACCATGCTGACAGCTGCCTGCCAAGGTGGAGGGCTGATGTGCAGGAGCACGAGGGCCATTTTTTAAAGATAATGGTTTCCAGTGCAAACATTCTTGAAGTGACTCTGATGCTCAGGATACATCCTTGTAAATGTCTCTCTGAGTAGATGCAAGGGGCTGCAATGTAGTTCTCTTTTCCTGGGAGAAAGGTTCTGGGCCAGTGACTCCTATTCCAGCTGGGATAGGATTCTGAAAAGTCCCTGGTCTCATCCCAGGAACTGGATGCACAGCCCTGATCAGGGCTAGTTCTGGAGAAATTAGGGTATTTTGAAAGCATGGAGGTCCAGCTCCAATGACATGACAAGAGTAAGATGAAGGCACAGTAAATGGATGTACACGGCCACATTACAGCTGCAGGGGAATGTGGCCACACAGGTAGCCAGGGCCACATCCCATCCCATGTGAGCTGCTGTCATTCACTCCAGTGCCAGGAACTATGGGGTCTTTCTCCTAGCTGCAGACTTGACTCCTGGCTCTGTCCTGCCTCCAAAGAGCAGCGCTGGCCAGTGGCAGCAGCTCCTCCCCCCACCCACAAAAGGGGGCACAAAGGGTGCAGGGCCATGGCCCCAAAGGCAGCTGCATGCCTGGGAATAATAATGGCATCCTTGTCGGAAACAGTGGGTGGGCCAAACGGGACAGTGAGACCCTCCAGGACATCCAACCACTTTGTGAAGGGCCGGGTCAGGGCAGGTGTGCAACCCCAGCAGGCTTGCTCAGGGTTGCCCTGCTTGGAAATAAGCCCTGTAGCAGTTCCCAGCACTCTGGTCTGACTGGCTCAGGCACCACAGGATCATTGTTATTAAAAAAAGACAGGAAAACTAACCATGACTGTTTATAAACTGCATTGGTCCAAAAACAGCTCACCCAGAGAAGCAATGCCACCAAGGACTGAGCAGTTTCACTGGCTGAAACCAAAGCTGAGCTTTGCAGAAATACTGCTTAACTTTTATGTGAGACATTACTGAGTCTAATAAATCCCTGCAAACACCTTCATTAAGAGGGATTTACTGTAATACGCTATATACGCTTTATGCCTCACCTGCATAAACAGCCATGTTAATGCTATAAATTACCATGTTCATATTAATGTATTGCAGGCACCTCAACCAAGGTGAAATGCTTAATGGCTTTCAGTAAGCACCTGAATAGCAAGAAAGGGTGAAACAAGAGAGAAGCTTCTCTAGTAATTGAGACAGACTGCGTGAGTGCTGTAAGCCTTACAAAATCATTCTTAAAAAATAAAAAGGGAAGAAGATCTAAACCCCCAACGTTTTACATACTGCAGTATTAGTGCTAGACTTCAAGGCTTTCTAAAGGAAATTGGTTCTGATTTGTGAGATATGCATTACATCATAGTCTTCTTTTAGGACATTATGTCATTCCTGCTGAGACGCATTATCTCAGCTTGGCCCAGCATTAGCGATTTTTGCGGGCCTACTGCAGTGTTTCCAAAGCACTGCTGGGAAACACAGATTGAAATCTGAAACGTTTATCTTTTACAAAGCTGAAAAAAGGAGAAAGATGTTAACATCAGGCATCATTGACTTCCTTAACCCTCTCTTGGCTCTGCTTCTTACTGGCACTTGGATTTGATGTCTTGGACATGCTGCACAAATGAAGCAACCTTTAAAAGCTCACTTTAGAGGGGACATAATACAGTTTTTCTTCCCACTCCCTGAGAACTGCCCTTGCAGCTGTCTGAAAAATACCTCCCCGATCTTTACAAGATGTCAACAGGAATCAGATTGTACCTACGTACACCAACAAGCTAGATTCCACAGACACGTCTGGAACACATATTAAGAACAAAAGGAGGGGCAATGAAAAGCTTTATGTGACTCAATCTCTTATTAAAATTTTATGTAGTATCAAGCAACTCTCAGTATGAGTTCTGTTTCTCAGCCCCTGCAGAGATCATGCGCACCCATATGATCTTCACAACCCAATCCTTTTGAGGTCACAAAAGCAGAATTCCAGGAGGTTTATATTAGGGAGCATTTTTTACACAGAGAGCTGAACAGATAGTATCTCCTCTGACTTCAGCCATGAAATTAGCAGCCCATTTCATCTCAGTGCTGCCAGAGCAAGGTTAGAGGCTGTGTCATGAAGGGATCAGACAAATACTTCCAAGATAAAGCAAGGATAATTCCAAAACCTTGGAGAATTCTAATACCTCTCTCCACAAAAACACAATTTAAAAAAGAAGTTGCAAGTGCAAAGAGGAAGTGAGAGGCATTCAACCATGACTAAATTTCAACTCCCTCTCTTGTTATAAACTAATTTTATTCAGTAGAGAGCTTTAATTTCTCTGCTTCATTTTTTACTTGTATTGTGTGATCAGTGTTTAGTACTTTAAGGCTCTCTGCTACAGCTGTAGCATATTTTCTAGTTGCAACAGCAACTCCTTCCATCATGAATGTGTGCTTAGTGACATAAACAGAACTAAGGAGGCAGAACATCCTTTAATTCTTCCAGACATCACTTTCCCACTTGGAGTTAAAGCTTATTCTTTCGTTCTTTTCCTTTAAGATTGCAGAGCTAGAAAAATGGAGCATTAGGAAAAAGAACAAGTTCTTATGTGTACTTGGCACTTGCTGTCCTCATCTCTGTATTTGCAAGGTGAATTATCTGTCCTAGTAGTCTACTTGCACAGGCAGAAGTTTTATGGTTTAGGGTCCAAGGGCTTTTAATTCCTAATGTTCCCAAAGAGATGCATGTGACTAGGTCTCCATCCTGCCACACTTTGCTGCTGTGACACCATGTTAGATGTAAAACTGCTACACACGTGAGGAACAAATCATCTTGTTTTGTTAATATCCTTTCATAAGAGCTGGGGAAAAAAGGTGGGTTTCCAGACATTTCTGCTGGAAATATGGGATTTTGGCAAGGATTCCGTGCACCAAAAAAAAAGGAGATGATAATCTGTAATGCGTCACCTGAAGAAAACACAGAAGTCATGACAAGACTGACTGAAGTGTCGGCAAGGCAGCCCACAAACAGGAGGGCTGACAGGCTGCTGAGTCCTTTGAAAAGTCGGGAGTAATGTGGTATACAACATGAAAGAGCTGCTAGATTCGCTGAGGTGAAATGCTGTTACAGACTGGTGCTTTATGGGTATTGCATGGCTCAGGACGCTAGGTCACAATTCATGGACAGAATAGAATATATTGGTCTGAGAGATCAACACTTCAAGATGCTTCATTTAAGGTACCACAGCAAAATGCACTTAAAACTCAGACCAAGGAAATACAAATACTTTTGCGCTTCCCCCCAAGAACTTATAAAACTGAAGTCAGAGCATTATAGAACAATGGGATCAAACACTTTTAGATTAGCAGAGTATAAACTTGCATTATTTGTGGGACTATAGTGGAGTTTTTATGCAGGTTTAACTGAGAGTATAATGGTGAATGGTGCCAAGCAATGGAGTAATAACAAACTGAGCTCCTTAGGAAGGACTTGTGCTAATTTCATGCATTGTCCAGTCTGCACAAAGACAGCCCCTTCTGGCAGAAGCTGCTGAATGAAGGCTGTTGCCAGAGGACATCACCCCAGCAGGAAAATAACACCTGTGTTCTAGGAGGACACAGGAGGATATGCTCCACCCTCAGCTTCCTTGCAAATGGAGGTTCCCCTGCAGATAGAGGTTCCAACTCCCCTTTCCAGCAGTTCCGTTTGCCCTCATGCCCTGCCAGCTGTGGGATCCCTTTCCACGGCAGGTGTTGGTCTGGTCTCACATCCTATGGACCCCCCATGCCTTTCCAGCTCCAGCTGCTGTGCCTGTGCTTACAGCAGTCCGAAGCACATTCCTCCTCACACCTGGAGGGCCTGAGGGGCCAGCCTGGGGCTTTCCCCTTGCCAGTAGGTTGTCAAGCAGCAAGAAACACTCAGGAGACCTCCCCAGTACCCAGCCCCAGGCAATGCACAAACTCAGCTGGAACCACCCGAGCTCAGGGTACCAGACCATGCCTGCAGCTTGGGAGCAGAGCCTGCATAAGTCTCCCCAGCAGCAAGAAAAACAGTGAGGCCAAAGGCGAGCCTTACCGTCTTCTACCAGAGCTGGTTCAATTCCTTCATATAGAAGGCTTCAAATATTCCTGCATCTTCTGTCCTTTTCATTCCAACATCCTCAGGCATAATTTAGAGGGATTCCTTTAATTTTAATTAACTTTAAACTCCTATTTTTTCCCCATGGTGTGAATTAGCAGCCTATGCCTGATTCCCCATGGCATGGCTGTGGTTTTACAGCCTTGTAGCTCAACCAATTTTGTATTTCCCTGAGTTATGAGGCTCACTGGTGAATTTATGTCAAGAGAAGACATCAGCCTGCTCCAGCCTGCTCCAGACCCAGTGAGAGAGCCTTAACTTATAGGGCTGCAGCTTACAGCTTTAACTCTAATTTAGATGGGGAAGGAGTCTTTTTTGTCAACAAGTGAAATGCTTAAATATGTATTTTTGAAAGAATTGGGTCAAACTTGATAGGTTTCCAAGGGAAAAAAATGGCACAATATATCAAAGCTCAAAATTTTTGTGGGTTTTAACGTTTGGGAATTTGTTTTAGAAATGCTGCACCATTTGCAGATGACACCAAGCTGAGTGCTGCAGCTGACACGTCTGAAGGATGGGATGCCATCCAGAGGGACTTGGACTAGCTCTAGGGTTCATGGAATTCTCATGAGGTTTAACAAGGCACAGTGCAAGGTGCTGCACCTGGGTCACAGCAACCCTGGTACCAACTCAGGCTGGGGGATGGACAGATCCCAGCAGCCCTGCCCAGAAGGGCCTGGGGGTGCTGGGGGCTGAGAGGCTGGACATGACCCAGCCAGGGGCACTCCCAGCCCAGAGAGCCAAACGTGTCCTGGGCTGCATCCAGAGCAGAGGGGGCAGCAGGGCCAGGGAGGGGATTCTGCCCCTCTGCTCTGCTCTGGTGAGACCCCACCTGCAGGGCTGCACCCACCAGCTCTGGGCTCCCAGCACAGGAAGGACACGGAGCTGCTGGAGTGAGCACAGAGGAGGCCACAAAAATGATCAGAGGGATGGAGAAAAGCTGAGAGAACTGGATTTGCTCAGCTTGAAATAGGCAAGGCTTAAGGGTGACCTAATTGTTGCCTTCCAGTACCTGAAGAGAGCCTATAAGAAAGATGGAGAGAGACTTTTCACAGGAGCATGTAATCACAGGACAAGTGGAATGGATTCAAACTTAGAGTATATTACAAAATCATATATTAGAAAACAAAAAATTCTCTGCTGGGAGGGTTGTAAGGCATTGGCACAATTTGCCCTGAGAAGTTGTGGATGTCNAAAAGCTGAGAGAACTGGATTTGCTCAGCTTGAAATAGGCAAGGCTTAAGGGTGACCTAATTGTTGCCTTCCAGTACCTGAAGAGAGCCTATAAGAAAGATGGAGAGAGACTTTTCACAGGAGCATGTAATCACAGGACAAGTGGAATGGATTCAAACTTAGAGTATATTACAAAATCATATATTAGAAAACAAAAAATTCTCTGCTGGGAGGGTTGTAAGGCATTGGCACAATTTGCCCTGAGAAGTTGTGGATGTCCCAGTCCTGGAAGTGTTCAAGGCCAGGTTGAAGGGAACTCCAAGCAACCTGACCTAGTGAGAGGTGTCCCTGCCTTCAGCAGGAGAGTTGGGATGAGATGATTTTATCAGGCCATTCTCTATTTCATTATTTTCATTTGATGTTGAAGAACAAAGCTCTTTTATTTCTTCTTTGGTAACACTGTGCTCCACTTCAAAACCAATCCAGATGTCTCCTTCTCTAAAATAAAAAAAAAAAACCAAAAAAAAAAAAAACCAAAANNNCAAAAAAAAACAAAAAAAAAAAAAAACAACCAAACAAACAAGCAAAAAAAAAAACCAAACCAAGAAAGCAACGGTTTTGAGAATATTAAGCTATGTTAAAATGAAACTGGAATTTATTTTATGTGTCAGCCAGCATTTAGGCATTATTTTAATTAAATTCTTTAAATTTTCTTGTATTTTATCTTGTGGTTTTCCCATATTTTTTGGTTTTTATTAGCCACACAATTACAAGGCCTGTTTTTCACTCAGCAATACTGCACTGGTCATAGCCCAGCACGTATTGGTTCAGCACATTTAGCACACCCATTCTGGGCAGAATATGGTGGGACATGACAAAAGCCCAAGCCCTAATGATGGACAGCTGAACTTGTCAGCACAAAAATCCCTTTTTAATGTACCCACAGCTTTTGGTCGGTCCTTCAGCTTCCTGAATGTGCCATGCCCTGGATCCTGAGGATTCTGCACGTTCATTCATCCTCTGCCTAGTGTAGGTAATCAAGTAAAATTGTCTCTGACTACTGAATTGTTCCCATCTACTGAACATATATATACTTAGCTAATTCTTTAAATTTTCTGCTGTGTCCCAGCATTGCAGTCTAGTTCCTATGTCCACCAACTTACATGGTATCCTCTTAGCTTCTTAATTTATTTTAAAACTATTCTGTTTATAGAAGAAAGTAGTGAGCCCTGATTGAATAGAGGAGCTGTGTAAAGTCACTGTGGTCATCCCTGGAGAAAACTGTCTTGTGTCTTACTCACTTGTGAATCAATGTGAATCTGAATTTAACCCCACTGCAGCCTTTTTGCTGCACTCAGCCAGCAGGTTCTCATCTGCCCTGCTGAAGCATTACTGGAGACAGGAGTTTTGGCAGAGGATTCCTTTTTGATGAGATTTTTTTACTCTTAGTGAGGGTGATTTTTGAATTGGCTTTATATGAGCAAAACAGAAAAAGCGTATTTTAAATTTTAAAATTTTTTTTCTTAAAAAATTAAAATTAATTTTAAAATACATTTTAGAAAAATGTTTATTTTTTATTTTAAATTTTAAAATTTTATGTGTGCCAATAACATACTACATTTGTCACTCTATTTTATAACCTTGTAACTTGACAGACTTTTAACTTACAAAGCCTTGAGGAAAATCCACTCCCACTACATGTCAATGGTATCCAGTCATCCAGACTGACCTTTCAAATCCCAGTATAAGATTCTGAGTGGCGCTGCTCTCTGTACATGAGTGTCCAAGGAAGGGTGTGCTAGTATTTCTGTGGCCATCCTGGAGACAAATGTTGATGCAATATCACATATTACATTTCACTGGAAGTAGATGTTGCATCAGCCTGCCAGTGGCACAGGGTGGGCAGCCAGGTTTGCAGGGGAAGGTGAATTTCAGTGATACCCACAAGGACAGGATCTGGGAGCTAGGGATGCAAGGCTTAATTATTCATTGGGAGCCTTGCTCTCTTCACTTGAAACTCATTAACACACTCTCAGAGAGAGCAGTAGCAAAATATATCAAATACTCTCCACTCTTCCCTATCTGGGTTACAAGGAAGTGCAAGGGGATGTTGGATGATACCACAAACAGGTCCAAACAGGAACAGGCTGGCACCTGAGAAAGGTTCAGTGGTCCCTCATGCTGTGCAGAAATAGCTTCCAAAGCGTTCTATTGCCACCAGTAAAGGTGTGAGCCTGGAGGATATCCGGTGTTTCACATTCTTCTTGGTGCTGCACCGGGGGAGTAGAGCTGGCAGAAGGATTCCCCAGCTGTATTCTATCCCAAAAACGGGTGACAGATTTGAAGCAGGTGCTGAGGCTTTGAGGTGATACGACAGCTTTCAAAATGCTGCTTGGGACCACCTTGCCCTGATGCCTGGGTCCACACTGCTGTCCCAGGGGCTGCTGAAACACCAGGAGGTGAGGTGCTGTCTGCATTGCCCAAGGCTTCAACGAGTCAGGGATTTCTCCCTTGCTGTCCCCAGGAACACTGAGAGATGAATTGCAAATATGGTGGAGAGCCAAAATAATGTGCTGTGGCTCCTGTCCTCATTTGCTGCCTGAAATTTCCCTCCAGTCCATGTTGCAAAGGCTGAGAAGTGCTTTCTCCTCTTTATAGTAAACATGTCCACCCTTCCTCTGACATCTCCCAAAAAAGGAGAGGCTCTAGGACTGTATCTGGATGACAGAGACAGAAGAGGTTTTCCTGATTCAGTAGCACAGGGATATGGCTTGTGGGATGGAACAACATCTTTCTGACAGGAAGCAAGTGATGGTCCCAGCCTGATGGTCAAAGCAAGAGCTACATACAGCAGCTGTAGATTTGTACTTGCTTCTACAGCATGAATGGCAGCTGCTGAAGTAGGATCTAGAAAACGGGTTTTCCCTCTTTTTGCCCTCTGTCTGGGTGGTTGGTGGCCACAGCACCCCTCCCCAGCAGAGCTGCAGGCTGGCTGTACAAAGCCGAGTGAGCTCAGCTGACACAGTTTTAGAAATGAACTCAGTGAGGTGAAAAGATCATTTTTCTCTCCTGACATTTTCAACTACTTAGTTGCTTAATTATCTGTTACCAGAATATCTCCTATAAGCACTAGCAATTTTGCCAATTAGCAATTAGTGAGAACAGTTATTCCACTGAACTTTGTGCAGTTGAATAATAGATTAATGTCCATCCCTCTGAGTATGACTAGATGGGGCAGATTCTGAGCTGGAACAGGCTGACTTAGCAGCATTCAGATAAAAATTTTACTTTCATATTAAAAAAAAATAATAAAGGATATATCTTCCTTTTCCTTTTTAAGAAAAATTACCCTATCTCCTCTTGTTTGTGTATTCTACCAATCACATGCACTTTTGTCTTGCAAATAATTTAAGTAGTGATCCAGTGAACAGATATATTTCTGCCTTGCCCATAATCTGGTTGTTGATATGCTCATTTTTAGAAACAGCACCCAATAGAAATCCCCCTGAAGACACAGGTTTAGAGCAAGGTTTAATGGAACCTCCTTCGCATTATGTCTTCCAGCTCCATAATATCCCAAATATTTTAAAGAAATTAACTTCTAATGAAGTTATATTGCAACCAATAACTACACAAGACCATTAAAACTTGGAATGAAAAATTCGTACCCCAAATGTGATATTACAATTTGATCCATTCTATTGTCTACAGATAAAATAGCCATCTCCCTCCAGAAATTAAGCAATGAGGTCCTGTCTTTCAAAGGCTTTGCAATATAGCAAATTCAGAATTTGTAGGTTAGAAGTTCTGGTATAAAGAGCAGACTAAAAATAGGGCTGAAATACCCTTTGATATAAAAGTAGTGTTCCTCAGAAACTTCTAAAGAGGAAAAAAAAAAATTGGACAAGTCCGTTTCTCAGGGTTTTCCCTGGAAGTTTTGATGAGGCATTTATAATTACAACCCCAAGAACTGATCTTTGCTATTTTAAAACTGTTTCATCTTTTGCAAGCGTGCATGGATTCTGCAACTAATTCACAAGGTTTCCATTTTGAAGAACAGTTACAGGAACATTGTCTTTTTTTGCACGTTAAAAATAAAAGGAAAAAATATATATGTAAAAAAAGAAAAGTATCCTTAGGGCTGCAGAGAGCTACATGTGATTTTGATTAAAGCCAGGCATTGGAGAGATCAGCCCCATCAGTGTTTATGTCTGTGATTACAGAGCAGCTCCTCTATGCTGCTGCTGGTCGTCCGGCAGCACGGGTGAGGCTGAGGCTGGTGTGCGTGTGCCTGTTCCAGCAGGGAAACATGAGATAACCGATCAGATATCCCACAGCCCGAGGTGTAAGCCAGCCCAAGACGTTTCTGCCATTAGCTCTGCCCTGTTCAGTGGCTGAGGGCGGCTGCTGGGTGCCCATCGCCCGTAAGACACTCGATGCCAGTGCTGGCAGGGGTCGCCTGCCCCGCCACCGCGCACACCGCCCACACCCGGCTGCCCCTCTCCCCCCGGGGCCATCCCACAGGGCTGTCTGGGCTGTCCCATCTCTGCAGCAAGCAGAGGCACTGAGGGCAAATGGGGATGTCACTGTTGAATTTAGGCAGATGCAGAAGCTGAGTTGATATTCTCCACCACGCCCCCTACGAGATGCTTAACAGGAGGTATAGGCCCACCTTGCTGCCTCTGGGGCAAGAGGTAGAGGAGCTCAGCCGCCACCCAAGGATGGCTCTTCTTCACATGTAGAGGAAACAAAGTCAGGGAGGCCATGGGCACGTGGAAAGGATAAATTCAAAGCGTGGTAATGGAAGTGGTACGTGTGGAATTACATCCTAGTCTCTTCAAGAAACTGCCAGAGCAAGGTTCAGCAGGAGAGGAAGAGACATGACTGACCAGCTCCAGGGATCCTGGCTTGTAACAAGGGACCCACATTATGCTGGGTCTTCTTCTCAAGTTGCCTCTAGGAAGAATGTTTACGCTACTAATAGCTACTAAAGGGTATTTCGTCTACAAGCAGCCCGTACTGTTTTGTATGAGTGCCCTCCCTCTCCCCAGTGTGACCATATAAATGAGAGTAACACAAAAGCAAACTATGCTTTTCCATGGATAAAAGCTTTTAATAGAAAGCTCCAAAGCATTTGCTCAGCAGTGAAGCATGGTGCATGTGCACAGAGGCCTTCTTCACTTCCGAGGAAAGTGACCTTTTCCAGAGGGTTGTGCAAGTCTACACACAGAA
>VYXF01001940.1:34198-53074 GCA_013397295.1 Polioptila caerulea
GAAAAAGAGCATCCACTCTCCTAGGGGCCAAGGAGAGTTTGGAGAGGCAGAATGTTGTTATTGGGGAATTTGGCCTTCTAGGACTAGGCAGCTGGTACACCATTTGCTCCTGTCACTGACTCTTCTCTCATGTCAGATACTCCCATGGGACATGCTCTAAAAGCAAGCACAATTCCCACCTTCCCACTGCTGTTGAATGCACACGGTTCTGAAGCAAGCCTTGCCTTTACATAGACATCCTGCAGAGCAGATCATGCCAGTAGCAATACATGAGGACACTTGCATGGTAGCCAGGGCTCTTATCTCACTGGCTTCCCAGAAAGCCTCAAAAATCCTCCTTATCCCAAAACTGACCATGGAAGTTCAGTACACTGGATTTTGCCATAACAGCTCTAAGTCCCTTTTCTCTGTCAGCTTGTTCAACCCATGCCAACAAGTGCTGGTTTGCCATACTACTTTTTTAAATAGCTTTTTCAAGTTATGCCTATCCTTTCTACTATCATTAAAGTTTCTGGCTGTTCCAGGAGAAGGTCTCTACAGTGAGAAAAAGCACAGAACTGTGCTGCCTTTATGACGCTGGCCCCAGTTCCTTCAGTCCTCTGGCCACAGGCGTGAACAACAGGCTGCAACTTTCCTACAACCCTTTCTGCCATGTACTCATCTGGATAAACCTTCCTTTGGTCCTTTCCCCATTCAAACTGAAGTGCCTCCCCACAATGCTGCTTAAACAAGTTTTCTGGGAGTGTTGAGTTTCAGCAGCTCTAAATTTAATGCATGAGTAAGGCATGAACCATATGTTCAGAACGTATTTAGGAAAATTGGAAGAAACCTGTCCCAGGAAGTGTTCCTTTCCTTGGTCTAACCACTGCAATGTACCCAAAGTTGGTTTGAATCCCTGCATGCCTTGAAGCTCAGTGTGCCCTCCTGGGTACCAGCAGAGTTTGCCATGTTTTCATCAGGGGTGGTGGCTGAGTGTAGCATACACAAAGAATTGTGCATGGCTCTTGTTCCTGGTGTGTCACCAGGACACAGTGACCCCAGCCACAGCTTGCCTGTGGTACTGCCCTGCCTGGGTTGGACCCCAAAACTAAGGAAGTCCCCATGCAGAGACAGAGGAAGGACCTGGTGCAGACAATCCATTCACCATTTACAGAGGAACAGCATACAGCTTTGCTGAGACTGGGGTGGCAGAATTAAAGAAGAATAACCGAGATCAGGATCATTCATGCCTTCTCAGCCATACCCTGACAAGCTCTGGTAATATGCCAAACACTGAAGCAGTGATTTACTAACGACCTTCAGGAGCAACGTGATGAGCTCTTTGGAGGCTGAGAGGACCTCTGTCCCTCTCACATTCAGCGTTTGTCATATGTGGGTCAGTCCATTTGGTGCTTTCCAATGTGAATGCCAGTGGAAGATCAGAGAAGTAAAATGAAAAGGCAAATGAAGTCTTATTATGAAAAGCTTAGAATGGTGAAGAGATGGAGGTAAAGCAAGCGCAGAAGCAGACAAAACACTCATGTTACTGACCGTGTTTGTGTTGGCCATTCTGCATCAGAGACTGCAGAAACCTGCAGCTGTGTTCATAATAATAATAATAATAATAATCCTTGGATACATTTGGCATAGTTATTTGAGTTTATTTTTGCAGATTGAAAAAGGGCCTGCCCTTATGTCATTTGGTAGCAACCTTTACAACATTCCTCCCATACCATGTACAAGAAATGTTGCCCATGATTTATTACCATATCTCTTTAGTTACTATCTCTTAAAGGCCACCATGCCCTTAGAGGTACATGAGCTCATTTTCCTTCACTTATGTTTCTTAGCTACTTAGGTTATTATGGAGTCTGAATTTACCTTAAAATCTCTTCCAAAATTTAAAAATCTGTTGGTCCATTAATGCAAGCAGCTTTGCTCACAGTGCAATTCTGTCTACCTTTGGCATCCTTTCTAAAAAATACACTGAAAACATGCAGATATTGGAGGTAAAAGTTATACATATTAGTCCAGGACTGGAAGAAGAGCAGCTCAGGGCAAGGTTGGAAGTTTTATTAGCACACTTAGCAAAGCAAAGTGCTTTGCTGTGGCTCCTTTATGCAGTGAAGATGCTCAGTCCTGGAGTCCCTTTTATGCTCAAGAAAAAAGTACAGGTAAAACTAGTAGATGGAATTTTAAGATGGAAATTTAGCTAAGGAACAGGTCACCATTTTTAAATAGTGTAGGGGACAACTTTCAGAAAAGCTGCCAAAGACCATGATAGCTTCTTCTGATTGAGAGCAGCAAATCTTTAGAAATATTAAGCAAAGTTAGAACAACATGTTGATAGCATGCAGTGTCCTCCAGCATAGAAAAAATAGAGGAATCTGGAGCAAATATCCTTTTCTTGCTTCAGTCTTGGTGATTAAAAAGTGACTTTTCTGCAGATGTGAAAAGAAAGTCTCCCATGCTCACTGTGAAGTACTGGGGAACTCCTTTGATACACTGAAAATCATCAGGTTTTGCACCAGAAAGGAAGTTAGGTGATTTTGTAAAGATGAAATACTCAAATCTAAATGCCATAGGCAGTCTTGTCTACTCATCTTACTTACTATAAGAAATTAATAAAACCATTACCTCAACAAACCTACTCTAGCCAGATGGTCATCTTGCTAAATAGATGGCTTTGCACAGTAGATCAGATTCATGCTGAAGCAGAAGTCCAGAACACTTTTGATCTGTCATCTAGAAGATGCCTCAACCACTTTTCCTCCCTTCTAAGGACAGCAGGGCTTTTCTGTTGAGGCAGGTAGTGATGAAAAAGATTGCCAACAGAAGTAGGCCCTTGGTTCATGAATAACAAGGACATTAGCTACTTTTGCAGCAAAAATTAGTAGCTTTCAGAGCAAATCCATGATTTAGGGCTTCCTAGAGGAGATGTTCTTTTTTTCTCTGTTTTTATAGCACTTTAATGATCATGGGCAAATAAAGTTACAACTATTTTCT
Organism: Polioptila caerulea; assembly: GCA_013397295.1. Classification (NCBI taxonomy): domain Eukaryota; kingdom Metazoa; phylum Chordata; class Aves; order Passeriformes; family Certhiidae; genus Polioptila; species Polioptila caerulea. The sequence goes on from VYXF01001940.1 coordinate 37,184, forward strand.
GACGTTGCATCTTGGAACTATTATTTATCCTCTGTATAAGTCATCTCCAAATCCTGTTTTTTTGGCAATGTGAAGCAGTAGCTAGGCCAGGAGTTAATGATTATGAGCTAAGCATTTATCTCATTTGGTTCCATGTCGGCTTGTTCTACTTTCAAATATTATTTGCTCTTATGTATGCTGCTCTTCTGCCAAACCTTAAGACAAATTACTATTTTTCCAAGAAAGAAAAAAAAGCTCCATGACTTGATTCCAATTAACACTGTAGGTTTTAAGTGTAATCTTTGTATTGCTCCTCTTTTTCCCCTTTCCTATTTATCACTATTGAGTACATGTCATCTGTTACACTCTACACTCCCAATGTTTTTTCTTCTTTTCTGATATCTGAAAGTATACTTGAAGTAGAGACATATTGAGCAAAAAGTGAATTTTCAGCCCCTGCTCTGAAAAGACAGAGGCTGCAGAGATCATACATTTTTTCTAGCATGTATATGCATGTTCAAGAGCTGTCCCACTTACAAATATTTACTAAGTAGCTTTCTCTTGCACTGTGCCCTGCATTTCCTTTGCATTTGTCCTTACCTTTTATTTTTTATTCTGCATGTTGGAACTCAGGTTACTTTCAGGACAGACCTGTTTAATGCTCCCCGAGTGTTGCTGCTTCCTGTTCAATTGAAGAGGGCAACAGTGTGCAGGACTACAAAAGACCAAACCAAAGCAAAACAAACCTATTCATTTTATTCTTTATCTAGGGAATGTTTCTTTGCATCTTGACTTAGCAATGTCAGTGAATTGACCCAAAGACCAAAACGGAAAGTATTTTTCTCTATGGACTATGTTCCACTCTGAGAGTATATTTTTCTCTGAAGTTAGAATTTGGCCACAAAACCTCTGTCATACTGTAATTTGTTACACAGAAAAACAACAGACAGTATATTTTATAATCCACCTGTGTTAACGCTTTAATTTTGATTGAAAATTTGAGCTTTTGTAAAACTCAGAAGTTAAGGTGCTTGAATTATTCAGTCCTTTAGTATACTGAATATGCAATGAGAAATGCAGAATACAGGGAGGTACTACTCCCTGTGAAGATACTTGCTTGTAAACCCAGTAAAAATTTAAGCTAGTCAGAATATCCTCATGCTCTGATTTTCCTGATCATTGCCTTCCAGAAGGGAAAATTTGCTTGGTTTTCACAAGTAGAGGGACCTTAGTTAAAACTCTTTTCATGCTTCATTGACCTATTGTTTCTATGAGATTAATTCTGGGTTCTAGTCTATTTTTTGTTTTTTCATAGTTTTTTATTGCATAGCTAATGCAATAAAAAGTTTTTTAAATTAAAAAAAATTGTTATAAATCAATTTTGATTCACACTTCTTTATTAAAACATACTTTACAGATATCAGTTTACTGATATTCTTGTAGATAAGTCTAGTTGTTTGGTTTTTTCCCCCCTTGGTATTTAGCATTTTGTACAATCTAAACAGAAAGGCATTTTATGGTTTCAGGTTTTCAGTAGCTTACAGTTTTTACACGGGCTCACTCTCTCCACCAACCTCAAACAAATCCTGTCTAAAAATTCTCTGTCAGGATTTTTTTGTTTGTTTGTCAGGTGACATGAAACATGAGGAGAAGTCTGCTAGTGACTTTATTCATTATGTACTCACCAAGTAGGAAAATCAGTTGGCTAGAAATTTCAACTCATTCCTGCTCTTCCAGATTAAATAAAACCTGAGCAGCTAGCATCCTGCCAGTCGTACCTGGAGCCAAGCAAGTGTGCCTGGCCTTCTACTTAGTAAATAGACCCTGAGGTGAGTCAAGAGGTTGAAGGCTTCCTTACACCCCAGCAGAGGCATATCTTCAGGAGAGAAGCTTGCCTGAGATGAGAGAGCACATTTCAGTCAAACCTGTACCCGTGCTGAGGCATTCCTCTGAGCCCCACAGCCACGTGCACGCAGTCCTGCCTGTCGACTGCTAGTCTGCAAAACAATGTTTGAACTAAGACAGCAGCACCCAAACCACCTAACCTACCAGCCCCTCCACTATAAGGTGCCTAAGAAAGCAGTATCAAGTAGTAAAGACCTGTGCTCTGTGGAGCAAAGAAATCAGGTCTTCTGAAAGCCTCCAGGAGTATCCTGTCTGACAAGGTACAGACTCCTGCCTCTGTCTATTCAGTAGGAAGGGAGCACAGACACTTGGCAAGACTGCTTCATATGGGGCATAAAATCTAAGTGCAAGTGAAGTGGCAAAGCCGGACACCTGATGGCCAGCCCCAAGCCCAAGAAGCTAGCAGTCTGAAACAGCCACCCTTCCAAGAGCACGGGGCCCTGGGCACACCCTGCTCCCCAGAGCCTCCCCTCCACAGCCAGCACGCTGCAGGGCACAGAGCAGCACAGCCCCTTTCACGCCTGGAACTGTTTCTTCAAAGGTGTCTGGGAGATGTAGAGGCTTCAGAGCCCATTCAAGGCTGTGTCCCAAGAAGAGGAGCACAGAGTCACTTTGCATATGTGAATTCCAGCCATCTGAGCCTCAAGCTGAAGGTGTATTAGTGCGTCTGTGATGCTATACCAATGATATCCAGAGTGTCATATTCTGCTCCAAATTGGAGCTAACACTTTTCTGATACATGGGCTGATTAGCTTTCTAGGTAGACGCTCTTGCAATTCTCTTTTTAAAACACTTCCATGTAATGTCATATGATCCTTGCAGTTCCTCCAGGGATGACAGACTGCTCCATGAGGGAGTCTGTGCTACATCTGTCAGTAGCTTGAAAGCTGGCATGGACACGGCAGACAGTGACATCACCCGTCCGCTCAGACCGAGCACAGTGCCAGCTGGTGGAGTTCTGCATTTCCTCCCCAAGGGTTTCTTTCCCCCTGCTCAATGCTTCTTCTCTGTGGAAGGCACAGCCCCAGGCAAGAGATGACAATTGCACTGACAGCACAGGACAGAGCATGTGGGCATCACTGCTGCATTTCAGCCAGCTCGGAATCACCACAGAATTCAGGTCTGAGGACAAGCAACTGTTCCCGGTGCCTGAAGCTGCACAGGGCATGCAGGAGCACACAGGAGTGTGGCCAACACTGTTAGTGCAGCCATCTGTTAACAGATCTCCTACTTCCATGAAATGTGCTGGAACCTCCCTCTTGACCTCCTGCTAATTTAATTTAAATTGACAAACTAGTTCAAAAGTCATCAGAGTGACCAACAGAGGCTGAGGCTGTGTAAGAAATGAGACATGAAAATGAGGAATGAGACAAAGACAGAGAGGAGAAAGGTTTCTCTAGGATACTATAGAAACCTTTAGATTTAGTAACCATCCAGGTAAATAGCGAGGATGAACATCAGTCAATAAACATATTCTGACTTCTATAAGGCAGAAAAAATGCTCAAGAAATACTGAAAAATTAAAGCATACCCTAAAAATAATCACATTTAACATCAGCTCTAAGACAATAAAACAGAGAAAACAATACTGTGGTACGTGGAAACAAAATAATAGAATGGCAAATATATTTCTCATTGCTGAATAAATTTGGGCTGCTTCTGAAATCTCTTTCCATTTCACAGGTCCAGAAATGAACAGAAGGAAAGATATGCACAGTCTAAGAGAACATTTACTCTAAAAAGTATCTGTCTATTTGCTGGAACATTGGAGAATTGAATAGTTAAAAACTGTGTACAAGTCAAAAAAAAAGGAACTTACAAACAAGCCAAAGTGATTTTGGGAAGCAACTATTCCTCTAAACAGCAATAAAAACAAAGACCTGTAAAACCAAAAATAGAGTTAATTGTGTTTTAAATTCTGACCCCTATCAGGAAAGCAGTTCTCTTTCCTAACTGCTTAGGTAACCCCATCTGCCAAGTAAATAGGTGACAAATCAAGCTGCAACCATTATAGCAGTGTCTGGGAAGGATTATTGTCACTATTATCTGATGGAAAAAATCTAATAAAAGAAATACTGGGAGGTGGAGATAAGGTTTTCAAAAATAAGCATAATGATTTTTTATGCTCTTTGTCAGCAATCAAATATTTTCCTGTGCAACTGACCAGCTTCCCTAAGCATGTACAAACCAAACCAAAGTGTAACACGCTTGTCTACTGGCTCCACTCTGCGCTTTCTCCTCTCCACACTCTCCAGGATATGGCTTAAGTTGCCAAGAACAGCTCACAGTAAAGACAGAACATGATTAACACTTTTTCCAAGGAGTGAAGACATCAGTCTACCAGGCAAATTGATGACCCCATTCCACGACTTTTGGTTTGAAACTGTCTGTGATGGTCACAGAAGAAAGACTGCACTGCTATCTCACTCCAGCACAGTGTCTGAGCTTTCTCTCTCTCGTGCCAATAGTGTCTGTCTAAAATGTCCTCCCACCTTCTTCTGTTTCTCTTCCAGATGACACGAAAACCTGCAAGATGGTGTGAAGGCCCAAGAGCACAGCGGTTTATGCCAGCGTACACATCCTACTCTATGTGAAGGTAACACACTCTGCATAAAGTGTTTCAGTATGTCCTTCCAGAAGATGTTTCATCCTTAATTTTCTGTTTATTTTCTTTCTTAAAAAAGAACACATTAATCATCTGTTGCAAGGATGCCATCACCGGGGGTTTTCTTCATCTTCACCTTTTTATGGCTGACATGGATCATAACTCATGATAATGAGGTTAAAAACATTTCTGTTTCTAAGTCAATACTGCATCTGATTTCTCATCTCCCAGAGAATAGACCAAATGGTAAGAGCATCAGAACTGTGGTGGGAAAAGCAAAAAGTTATGAGGTAGGAAAATCATCAGTAACTAGCCACCCTAGATTCAACCACAATCATAATGTTATTTGATACCACCTCACACCATTGCCAGGGGCAGGTAAAAGGGGCTCTTCCTGGCTTCTGACAAGAAGAGCATGGCTTCCAGTCAAAAAAACATGGTGGAAGGGGAAAGCTGTCCATCATTGTTCATCTTTACACATTTCCACCAAAATTATCTTTTGATTATTTGACATTTATCTAGAACTTGGCCACCTAATATCTGTTATTAGATAAAGATTAAGGGGAACTGCCTCATTACTTTGTCCCTGTTGTTACCTCCCCAGAATCAATAAAATCTGCCATTTCCCTCCAGAATAAGTCACATTGCAAAGGCTTCCATCGTAGCGTGAAGACAAACCTGTAACTGTATATTGTTCATGTAGGTACTCCAGGCAAGACAAGGACCACTACAAAGCATGTCTGTATAAACCTATCTTCTATTATTTGTCATCACCTATGCAGGTGGGCTGGAACAAAACCACGCTGCTCTTCTGTTGCCCACAATTAGGCAGAATAAAGCACGACCACAAGGTCAGGTTCTTGACTGGTATAAACCATCACCATTCTGTGGTCTTCCATGTTTTCCCATCATCCCCATCCTCTGCACATTTAGTCCAGAGGAGGAAAGCTAGTAAGTGTCCACTACCCATTGCAAGAAGCCCCATATTCCTTTCTCATTGGTGTCCCTTCCACAGGATTCCTCATTCCTTCCTACCCAAAACTCCTGTTACGACCACATATAGAAGGCTTTTTTTCAGGATGAGATAGAATTAAAGGAAAAGAAAGAGATGCCTGCATGCATGTAATTAATAGAAACCCCCAAATAAAGGTCTGGTGGTTTGCTGTGATCCACAGCATACAATTAGCATTAATAACAAAGAGAAAATTAATTGAAGAAGCACTTGTTCAGACTAACAGTGCTTATCCAGTGGAATGTGAACTTATTGAACACATTTAGTCTAATATGTTTTTTATTAGTTTAATACTAACATATTAGTTAGCAAACAAGATAAGATGGAATTTTCTGACAGCAAGGTTGATTTCCTATGGAACAATTTATCAAAGACTGCTGTAGATTCTTTATCACTTGAGGTCTTTAAAACCGGATATTCTTTTCAAGGTCATGCTCTACCCAAGCATAAACTGCATCATGCAGAAAACACTTTCCATTGATCCATGTTGGATGTCTATGAGTGCTCTGACCTGAGGGTCAGTCATGGTTCTGTCTAGATCAAGATCTAGATGGGAGAACCTGGTACAATGCCCCAAAGTGGATTCAGTGCCAATAAAGACATATAGTAATAGACACTCTGGCCCAGAGAGTGAGTGAAATATACCCAAGCCCAAGACACAGTTAAGATGCATGGAAAGACTCTTTTTGGTGTCTGTAAGTTTTGGATAATAGGCTTAGAGGGTGGGTGCAGAGCAGTTTGCAGTGACCAGGTATATCACTTCCAGCAAGTATTAGGGGACACTGCCCTCAGACGGTCAAGGCGGAGTAGGTAAATGTTTGCTGATTTTTAAAATAAACTCAAACTCAACAACTGGCTAAATACATTTCAAGCAATGCACTCCAAACAAATCTCCATAACAATGAACCCTTGAGAAAATGGTAATTTCTTTGTCTATAGCTATCAATAGCCTGGAGTGAGAATATTCCAGGTAACAGTGTGCCCTACAGAATAGTCCTCCTGCTGCAAAGAGGCAACAGGAAGAAATTAAAAGGAAAAATTCTTCTCAACGTAAAATCTTTGTACCATAGCTAAATTGTTGAGAAAGTTAACATTTGGGAGATGAAATGGGCAGAACCTCCATTAGCTGAAAGAATATGATATTAACAGCAGATATAGAATATACTTACATTTTTAAGTCATCTTTTATGCTCAAGGTATGAGAATGCTCTGCAGATTGTGAAGCTGGAGAAGCTATAATAGGTTATACCACATCTCAACAACAATAAGGGGCAATGGGGAAGCAGTTAAAATAGACAGGAGGAGATTCACGTTCCTTCTTCAAATTGGGTATTTACAGGTTTTCTGTATTGTAGTATTATACCAGCAACACAGTCCTTCAGAGGTAAAGCAGTTCAGGCATCTCTTCTCTGGCTGTCCTGACAGCCACAGACTTGGAGTCAGGCTCCTGCAACCACCCTGAGGAAGGCTGCTGCACTGCCTGCAGGAGAAAGAGGAGTTCTCACTGCTGCCACTTGGCCACTGGCTGTATTGTCAGGACAGAAGCACCTGGCCACGGGATGAGCCATGACACTCATCCTCTTCCAGCTCCTAACAGGCACACTTGCCAGTCCATGTGTCCCCAGTGCCTGCTCACCAGAGAGGATGGCTGAAACCCCTTCCTCACCCTCAGCAGCTGAAATGCTGTCCTGGGCAGTGGGATGTGGGGACACCCTGGGTCTCCAAAGACATCAGGACTGTGAACACCCTCAAAGGACTTTTGTGGCATGACACCAACGTTAGGACCAAACAATTGAAGTTACCAGTGTGGTTCAAGCAGAGACTCAGCTAATCTATCCTTGTGTTTCAAGACAGAATAAATCACATTCCTGGGAGTCCCACTCACCTCCTTTGGTCATGCATGAGCTGTGAGTGAGCCACACAGACAGGGGCATCTGCGCTGCGGTGTCCAAGTTTGGGAAACCATAGACAGATAAGAAGTTGCCAACCCTCTTGACTCAATTTAGGACAAACTGTGTTAGAAGGATAATTCACATTTTTTAAGGCAGGGGGATAAAACTCCTTCACACACATAAAAATTCAAAGAGACTCTTCTAAAGACCAAGGGTTTAATCTGGAGTGGGAGAGGTCAGAAGCCAGCTCAGAGGGCACATTTTGCTGTAGTAGGAAACTGCTATTTTCCCTTCCTTTTTGGTGAAGTTGCTACCTTTCTGCTTGCTCAGGCTAAGCCAAAAAGATGTTTCAGTCCAATATTCTAAATTTCTATGTAAGGTTTTAATACAAACTCAAGGAGAGCCGAGTTCTAAAATCTTTTTCATCTATCTTATGAGAAAACAAATAAATAAAATCTCATCTTGTGGTTAAGCAGATTAATGATGGAAAACATGGTTGATGGCAGGAAAAACATGCCTCTGTCAAATGCTCTGTATAAGGTCATTCTCATAATCAAAAGAAAACTAATCCTCTTCCAATAGATAATAGGCTTAGCTAGCTGGTGATTTTACTACCTCAGACAAAAGTTCTCTGAATTCAAAGATGAAAAGCAACAGAGATTTCAAAATGCTTGAAATGCATATAGCAGAAAGTACTTAGGTACTGAAAAAAAATCCAACCAATTTTCTGTCTTTGGTTTTTGGGCGATTTAAGAGAAAGAAAGAAGTAAAGTAGGGGAGAAGGACTCTTTTCCACCCAGACTTCCTTCATCATGTCATACATTGTTCGGTTTGTTGGGGATTGGACCAGGCCTTGCCAACATCCACCAGACAAGTGCTACAAAGGGGTAGTGATGTAAAAGGCACCATGCAGATTATGCATTGGCTGTGTTCACATTTCTGCTGCAGTGGTGCTTGCCCTGGCTGTAGTGCATTGAAGTAATTCTGGTTTAGGCTGCAAAAACTTCCAGATTTGCCCAAGGCTAGGCATATGCCTACAAGTTTTCCTGCATGGACTTTTCTCAACTTTAAATTGACCAATAAATATAAAGGACAAACATCCTTCTCATTTAAAAGACAAAATTAAAGATTTGATTAATAATTAAAATATTAAAATTAAATTAACTCAAAATTGAAGATTTGAGTTGATTAAACTAAAGATGCAACTCTGAGTAATTTCAGCTGAGTTCCTCTGCTACTTCTGAAATAAAAAGTTCAAAACTGAAACAACCCAATGCAGATTTAAGGCAAAAATATATTTTCCAATATTTGAAAATTGTAGTCTTGTTAAGTCCATTCTTCAGCATCTCTGTGAAATTTTTATAAGAGTTTCTCTACCATAGAAGGATTATGTCAATTAAACAGTATAAAATCAAAGAATTACACAACCATTGAAGCTGAAAAAGACTTCCAAGATCATTGAATCCAACCTTTGACTGATCACCTCCATGTCCATCGAGTTCCATGCCCAGTCACTTCTTGAACACTCCCAGCTCCCTGGGCACCCTGTTCCAGTGCTTAACTGCCCTTTCAGCGAAGAACTGCTTTTAGGCCATTGCAGAGAGCAATAAGGTGTCCTCTGAGCCCCTATTCTCCAGGATAAACTACCCCAGCTCCCTCAGCTGTTCCTCACATGACTTTTGTTCCAGGTCCTTCATCAGCTCCATTGTCCTTCTCTGGACACAGTCCAGGACTTCAATGTCCTGCTTCCCATAACGCACATAAACAGTGCTGAGGAACACACTCGGTGCAGGTAGCTCAGGGTGCAGCTGCAGTGGGAGCTCTGGGTTGAGCTCTGGCAAGAGCCCCAGGCAAGAGGCCATGAACTGCCAACTCTGCAGATCAAGGGGCCCAGGGACCTGGGACCTGCCAGATGAGGGGACGTTGAGACAGGGCAGGAGTTGATGACACCTGGACCTTCCTGTGTTTACACTGTGAGGGTATAAAAGCCTTTTGGGTTTGAGGGTATAAAATTCCATTGTTCTTGGTCCCTCCTCAGAGGCACCCAGCTCAAGCTGTTATTCTGGTATTATGCCATGGGTAAATTATTTTAAGATTTGGGCATCTGAGGCTCTGCCAAGAGAAACCTGGGGTTGAGGCAGTAAGGAAATCTGATCTGGCTGTGTGGGTGCGGGGTGTGTAGCTGAGATTGAGCTTTAGTCCCAACTCAGGTGGTGCGAGGGTGACGGACAGAGAGGCTCCTGGACATCTGGGCAGGGAAATTTCCTTAACTGGACACAGGGTTTGAGGTGTGGCCTTTGTTATTAAGGACTGTTTCCCAGGAGATTTGCTGAACCAGCTTCTGAACGAGCCTCTGTTCACTTCCCAGTGTAAGTACAGGTTTCTGTACTGGCCATATGTTGCTTTTCACAAGGTCCTCAGCTATCACTGTCCTGTGACTATGAAATGTGGGGCCAGGCTGTAGAAGGTGCCTTCCCAGTGGCTGTGAATCAGTGACACTCACACACCACCAACATTAATGGCATTATACCAGATCCATGCTATGAAGACTAATGCAGAATCTGGCCTATATTAACTGCTTCTTAAAAAGTTTATTATTCCCAAAATTTGGAATAATGTGTTACACTGACTCCAGCCTCTAAGAGAGGCTAGGATCAGTGCCTAGGACTCCTTCCTTGCAAACTCATCCAATTCTATCCAGAAAGCTATTATCCAATGTCTTGGGTTTTGCTTTTTTGGTTTTTTTTCTTATACTGATGAGAAATTAGAATGTTTTCTCGCTCTCCTGTTTTTTATAAGTTAACAGCCAACAATATGGTTTTGTACAGATAGAATACCCAATATATACGCAGTAAATTATTCTGAATAAAATGTTAAAATATGGTATGCCAGTGAAATACATCACAGTTTAACTCATAAATTAGTTAAAGCTCTTTTATTTAACTTGTGACAAAATTTGCACTTTGTTGGGCTGTGTTAGCTCTACAGCCCACAGGCTGATGAACTTAGAGGAGGACTTTTGGAACTTGATTCCAAAATCTTGAAATACAAACTGCATGATTCCAGGGGAAGAAATTGTGTTTTCCACTACATCCATGCATTTCTATAAAATATCCTTCTACCTCATTCTATTTAGGCCTTTTTAATTTTGGTCTTTTCCCATTCAACTAAGATGCAACAATGATGTGGGAAGGAAAATTTCTTGCATTTTGAAAAGGGACCAGCTGGCAATTAAAAAAACACAGATCCTGATAAAGGTTTATTGAACAAGCTCTTTAAAACAAACCTGCATGAGTGAAATCTTGCGACCTAGCAGGGGGCCTGGTATTGAATTTATGATTAATGATAGGTAAGTGAATGGGTAGTTGAACACACATGTGAGGAAAGAGGGACAGAAAAATATAAAACAGCAGCTTGTTTCTTGGCTTGACTAACATCAAATTGCTGACTAGCAAAAGTGATTGAATCACAGATCGTACCTTTTGTTCAAGCCTTAAACAAGAAGACGCCTTCACAGTGGCTCCTATAAAAACCCTCCTTAATACCTCAAGGTCGTCTGGGAGCAGAGTCTCTAGACTCTAAAATACAGGTTGTTAACAGGGTCTGCTATAGGTGGTATTCATTAGCTCCCGTGGTGACCCAAACTGGCTTTTGGATGGCTGTTTCCTGCTCTAGATGCAGTTTTAAAGTGATTTCCTAAATATTTTTGCTGGATAGCACAGCCAACAGTGGTGGCTATAGAGAGCAGCAGCTGGGGTAAACACTTACCACCTGCACCAGGTTGTGTAATCCATGTATCCCTGTCTGAGAAGCCTGACTATGGAGTAAACTCATAAGTTTTAATCAGCAGTTTCAATTTTTCATTATATGCCCAATGAAGGCTGCTGTCAAAGTAGATGCTCTCCCTAAAGCCGTGTTGGGACGTCTGATCCATTGATCTTCACTGAACACAAAAAGTACAACTGACAGAAAGACAGTCCTAAGCTAAGACTTTTCAGCTACTTCACCCAACCTCAGCTGGCTCTTTGATCAGGATTTTTGCCCTTGACAAATGTAGTGTCTTGGCAAGGGCAAGACAAGATGTTGCAGCTGCTCACTTGAGGCGACTGCCAAGCAACAGCTAAGTTCTTCCATTCTTCCCTAATTAGGGAAGGTGAGAAATCACCAAAAATCTTCCTGCATCACCCAGAAAGATCTTTTCCACAAGAAAGTATAGCCATGAGCTTGCCCTAACACTATTGTGGCATCCAAGGGTTGGGCTTTAAGCTAGCACCTACTGTTCTTGTACTTAAGTTCTTGTAGTGCTTGACTCTAGGGACTTCAGTCAGGTTTATTAGAAATTTGCCCAAAAGTCCAGACAACTGTTATGGCTCTTGAGACATATTCATTATTGCATTCCAGTGATATGCACTTTCTCTAACCTAAGAACCTTGCAGAGTAGGGATTTTTTTTTTTTTTTAAGGGAGGGAATGGGGGCTTTTTCTGAATAGATTCTTAATTTCTTAATTGAGTGGCTGGCTTTCCTTCAGAACTGCAGGCACCACTGAAGTCCTAGTACATGGGCAAACAGACTAGTACTTCCACAGACTAAAATGGGAATATTAGTGTGTGCAGTTTTCAAAGGGAACTTCTCAATTTCAAAGAGACAAAGCTCCAGCACTACAAATGCTGATCTTTGCCTCCAAGCAGAACACCACTAGCTCTCACTGGTTTGGAACACTTGGGAGCACTGATGGGAAATATAATATGTATGAAAATGAGGGAACAAAATACATGGAAGTCTTCAATGGTGGTGCAAAGGGCTGGAAAATACCTTGTATAGTACATCATTTAACTTAACTTTTGGATTTTCTGAACATTGGTTCTAATATTAATGCAGTTATAATATTTAATATCTCCATAACAGAATTCCAGCAATAAAAAAAAAAAAATCTATGGCTTCTAGCTAGGAAAGTATACCTCACTGCTTTTCACCGTGCTGACTCTCACTGTTTTAGGAGTTAAACCCACCTGTCCCAGGGACAGAGCCTCCAGGCTCCAGTATGGCAATTACCTGGTAAAAACCTATCATAAGTAAGTGTCCTCTCCATACAAATTCACACTTAGGAAGGATGTCACAGATAGGAAAAATGCTGTTGAGAGGCAGCACATATTATTTTAAATTTTTGTCTCTATACCTTCCTCTGTTTGTATTTAACAACTGGAAGGTTGTGATGTCTGCAGAAAGAAGATTTACCTTTTTTTCCCATGAGAGGCAGACCTCTTGGTAGTTTCATTCTATTTACTTAGGGCCATCTCTCCCTGTGCAGTCTCTTTATGTAGTTCCTTACCTGGCCAGTATTAACTGATGCATTTCTGTTGAGCTAAGGCTGGTGCTATACATCTTCCAAATAAAATAAAAATTTCATAGGGGAATACTTAGAAGAGATTCAGATGACACACTTATTCTGATTATACTATTTCCACCATTGTAAAAGGCCTCTCTGGAAAACCAGGCACCATTATTCACTCTAGGGAGGACACCATTTCACAGCCACTCCTTAGACAGTATGGACCATACAGTATGGACACAAACCAACACAGGTTTTGTGAACCTGATGGGACAAGGCGGTGCAAAACTGAAAAACAGAAATAACGCTTCATGAGGATTCCTGTCTCCCCTCTCCTCATGAATGATCAGGAGGCAGGGAGGAAATGCACAGATGGGCATTTCAGTTCCACCAGTAAAGAGTTGATAGTGTGAAATAAAAGGTTCTTCCCCAAGTTCCAGTGGTCCATGTGCTTACCTCAGTCCTGTTCCTGTGTATTAGCAGTTTATGAGTGTGTATGTGCCAGGGATGATTCCTGTTCAGAAGATGCCTGGCAGAGCTACACAGCCACTGCCAGATTCTTAGAGAAGCTCACAACATTAGTGTGATGACCAGGCTAGCAGGACAGCATCTTTGAGATTTCTCCCCCAGTTTTCCTCTTGCTGAACTTGGGAAATGCCTTCATATGAATAAAATGATCCTGTTGAAAAGACATAATACAGCTTTGCTCTGCCTTGTGGTGCCAGTCAGCAGATGCTGAGGAAACGAAACAAGTACAGGACACAGTAGAAGTGTATCTAGACTACTCCTGGTTGGTCCTCTCTGCTGAGGAGATGTGGCAAACTTGCTGGAGGAGCAAAGATGACTGCAGTCCCACTGCCAGCACTGCCTCACAGAGCAGGCAGTTTGAGCCCTGGAGGACTGTCACACTGCTGGACAGACCCACCCTAAAAACTCCTGCAGAGAAGACATCTGCATCCTTCCCTGACCCTATCTGCCTGACAGCTTATGAGCTAAAGAAACCTTTGTGTGCTTGCTCAAGTTTTTAAGCCACCTTCCTGGGCTAGTTTTGAAAGCTCACACGTGTTTAAGCAGTTTCTGTATTTGTCATTGCCTATAAAACCCTTTTGTATAACTTGAAGCTGACTAGGGACACCATCTCCTAAGCAAAATCCAGGGATCCCTAGAGGCTCATCCGGCTTATACCATAACCAGTGCAAAGAGTTCTTCCTTCTACTTTTCAAAGTTCTGAAATACAAAGAACAGTTTTACCTGTTCATAAAGCTCATGAAAAATCTACACCACCTGGAGTAAAACCCTTCTTTATTTGATGGACTGAAGAAACAATGTCATGAAATGCAATAAATATTCAGCTAACAAAATACTCTAAGGAATGTCTTACGTCATTTTTTTGCAATATGCTTTAAATCATTTAAGAGAACAAAGAATTTGACACAAAATATCTTATCTTTTTGGTAGTATCAGTATTTATCATATTCACCTTGAATTCACCATAAAACAGAGAAGCCCAGGCAGCTACAGAAGTGAAAGTAGGATCAGAGGCATTTCATGCAAATGGATATCAAGCTTCTAAGTATCTTTGGTCTGAGCCTCAAAATGTCAATATCAATTTTTGGAATAAAAAAATCCCTACCAAGCTGCTGGAGCAGGTAAAGGGAGGACTCACAGGCTTATGCTGGGAGTAATGACAGGCATTTGTGCACCTGCACAGAGCTCAGCCGTGCCCCATGCAGCCCCAGAGCCACAGCAGACTTTAAGAGGAAACCTCTGCAAACCACCCACTCCTCAGACACAAGAGTGAACCTGGGGCTTTCTTTTGCCAAGGTCACTGTTGTGCCTATTATCGCCAAATAATGTGAGCTGTGGATCTGTGCAGGAAAGGAGCTATGCAGACTTTCAGCCAATTAATTTTACAATTGATTCTCTCATTTGCCGGCATCCTCTACCACCAGCAGGGCTCTTTGCTGCAATCCAGTGCAATGCACACACCTTTGAAAAATGATGCTTTCAAGCTTGCCCTGTGGTGCAGTAAATTGGAAAGTGCTCTTAATAATAATAAGGATCAACACTGACTTTAATGGTCTCCAAACCCTTCACGTAATTTCATTAGCTACCCAACACAGATGCAAGAAGGGATGATGTCATACTTTTTACTTTGCTCTGAAACCTGAGTCAGGCGCCAGAGATAGAAAACAGTTTTATTGTTGTAACCAGATTAAAGTTTCTGGCAGTTGGTGATTGATAGGTGACTGCCAGAAATACAGGAGATTCTTGTGAAGATACAGCTCAGACTGGGGCAAGGGTCTTAGGGATTGCATGCAGTGCAGTGTTGTGGGTGCCGTCGGACAGCTGTGAGCACTGTGAATCAGCACAGGCAATTTGTCCTTTAATAACATTTCTGCCAATGTGAGCACCAGAAGACAGTGCAGTTTCACAGCACAGAGAAACCTCTGTTTTCACACCGGTAGTGACTACCAGAACTCCTTTCCTGGTTTAGGGCAAATGTGGGAGAAAACCTCCAAAGGAGTTCCTCTAGAAAACAAAATCAAGTGGCCTCTCCTTTAACTGGTTTAGGAAAAAGATTTCCCCTGGAAAGAAGTGGAAAAAACTGGTTTATTTTACAGGCAAAGCACAACAAATGAACAATACTTAACAACAAACCCTCTGGCTGCTCCTCAGAGATGACAAATTCCCAGAGTCTCTCTCTCCCGTGGGCTGTAGTTCCCTCGCTCCGTTGCCCTCAGTCCCTCCTGCACCGGGCAATACTGGGCCCAGGTCTGAGCTCCTGGGGCTCTTCTGGTTTTTAGTCCAGAGCAGATTCAAACAGTTCCAAGAAAAAGAAAAAAACATGGAAAACTTCTGTGNTTTCCACTGCAAAGCTCATTGGCATAAATACCTCATGCAGGTAGCCTACAACTTCACATGTGTGCAGAGTGCAAGTGTCTGTGCGTGCAAGTTCTCTCCAGGGCTAAACTGCTGTTTTCTTCCTCTGCCTGACGTGGTGAGCACCACGGATGATCCACATTTGTCAACACCTTACCCCAGACTGACAGCTTTCCCAAGAACAGCAATAGTAGTTACCTGGTGATAATTGTGGACACAGAGCAATATCATGACTTCTATCCCACCTTCCAGGACTCAAATACTATGGATTAAAAAAAAAAAAAA
>VYXF01001940.1:53150-102092 GCA_013397295.1 Polioptila caerulea
AAAAAAGAAAATCCAGAACAGAAACAAAGAGAAATGAGGGAGCTAGATAAGTCCATGACCATTGACTGCTTTAAAAGACTTTTTCAATAAGCTGATAAGATGCAATTACCTCATCATCTGAATATTGCAGCAGTAAAATCAATGCTACTTGAGGAGTCTGACAATCAGTTAGGCACTCTCTTGATATTTGTCACAGTCAAGGCAATCCTGTATAAAACATTGATAGCATTAAAGCACCACAGTCCTAGTTCCCTAATGAACTTATTCCAACTACAGAATTATGATAAATTCAGACCTCTGAATCTTCATTTTTAGCTGGATAAAGGTTTTGTTTTTTTCTGAGTGAGGGTTCTTCAGCAATGTCAGCAGTGTTGTGTAAGAGGCATTCACAGAAGACCCAGCACGTGCCTGTCTAACAAGAAGTTAGAATACAGAACAACCCTCTGGATGGATTTGTATATTAATATCATAACATTGCTATCCAGAATGTAATTCTATACAATCTGTTTTTAGTTTCATCTCAATGTATCTGATTAGTAAATAGACGCGCAAACATGTAAGGAATAAACATCAAGGTCACAAATACTCAAAGAATCATCAGAATTATCTAAGTAATATATTTTGATTGTTAGAAGAGGCAAGCATCTGGCTGCCTTTCAGCATCTCTGAATGTCCTCTGATTTATGTACATTACAGATGTCAAGTAGGGGAATAGATTGCTATGAAAGGTTGTGGAATCTCTATCATTCAAGATTTCCTCAGAGTAGATTAGACAAACATCTGCCAGGAATAACCTGGGCATAGTTGCTTCTGTGTTCAGGAAGAAATGGGTTGCACTACCTCTTAAGGCCATCCAGCTCTACAGCTATAAAAAGAAACTGATACTCATTTCATGGTTTTCTGATTGTATGGGAAGTCGGGACTTTCATCAGGATATTTAAATAGTAAACCAGGATTAATTTAGTCGTAACAATCATACCAAGAATAATACAGATCAATTTTATTTCTGGCATGATGTGACTTCCCTGGAATTGTATAAAGGACTAATTTAGTTCAGCATTTAGATAATTAGTAATCTATCAATGTGTTACATTAATGTGCATATTGAGTTATTCTGCCATCATTTAAAACAGTTACATCACTAATGAGATTATTAACTGTGGAGATCATCAAGTCACGTTGGATTCATGTTTTCATTATTTCTATCTAAGGCTAGTTTTTAGCTCAGCCAGTTAATAAGTGCCAGGGTAGTGCTGGCACAGGAAACATGCATCTCTTACTTTCATTAAGATGTCATGTAGAATGCTAGTAAAGACAGATGTGACTGTTTTGTATCACAGGATCCTGCTAGACAGAGAAAACTTAAAGGTGTATTCTCATTTAGAACACGATACACAGATGCTTTTTGCTTACCATTCCTGCAATTATTTTAACTGTACCAAATTCAGAAGCTAATTAGGATCTAGTTCTGGAAAACTCATCAGCTCCTGCTGAACTTCAAATACCCTTCACTGAAAAGAACAGCTACATTTAAGGTCCAGAGCATTTGCAGGATATGTTACCATGGTTCCTCAAGTGTGACTACAACCACAAATCTTATACCAGTTACCTGACAAATTAAGAGAGCTATACCACCTTTTCAAGTTGAATTGGGTAGTGAGTGAGTCTGAGGTCAGACAGAAGAGTCCCCACTGGAAGCTCCATTTCAGATCAATCAAACAACAGATCAAAGCAATAAAATATTTTTTTTAACATTCTACTTCTTAAAATTCAAACTTTAAGACTGACAATATGAGCTGTAATGCAGAAAAAAAATATTGCAAGAGCCTCAGTAAAGTGGAACTTTCAAGGCAAGTTTTAGAAGTTATATCATGTTTTTGCTATTATGTCTCCAGCAAAAATGAAGTACACTTTGAAAGATGAAAATGTCACTTCAGTGCATTGTATTGTGTGCCACGTTGGCCATGTAGATTCAGATTATAACTATCTGGGCACCAGGCCCATTCTTCATTGACACTCATAACAAATTAATATTAAGAGATCAAGAACACAGCAGCAGTCGAGATGAAGAACACTCTGACCCCAGTTGCACAGGGTGATTCTTTAAATGTTCATTATATACCCCAGCAGTGATATCAGCCAGGCAAAATTGTGTAATTCCTTGGGTCCACAAAGAAAGAAAAAATTACTGCAGTTGAAAAAACCCCCCAAAATAACAAGGCAGCAGTAGCTGCAGATGTATGGTCATTGGTAGCAATGCTTAAGTTCAGACTCAGACTCCATTGACTGGATTGCACTAGTTGTAGTCATATTTTAGGCCTGGACTTGTTTCTGACTCATGCATTCTCCTTCCACACTGTCCTTGGTTCTTTGCCTTCCCACTGCTTTACTTTGTACTAAAAAATCCAGCCAGCCAGCACACCTGCTCACAAGTGTCTCTGCCCCACAGGGTATTGCTTGTTATCCTGTAGGATGAGAAATGCTACGGGAGAGGTTGAACTGATCTATGTCTGTTCCAGAGTACAGCAGTTCCAATACCAAGGAATGTGTATTAATGTATGAGGGGAAAAAAAAAAAAAAAGAAAAAAGAAAAATAAAAACAAAACCAAATAATTTTTACTTCCATTCCTGTTTTTCTCTCATGACCTCCACTGGTAATGAATCAGCATAAGCTCTTAGTGACTCACACCAGACACATAGGTGGGGACTCTGGAAAGAATCATATTTTCTCCTCTTCCTCACCCTGTCCTAACTTCTTAGAGCCAGGCAGAAGTTGTTTGTTTCCCCCAAGATCTGAACCCAAAGATATTTCTCACTACTATGAAGCAGAAGCCAAAAGTCCACAAAAAACCATGCGAATTCCTTACTATTTTTTCTCTATGCTGCACTATAGGTCTACATGGAACTTCTCAGATCAGTAAAAACAAGAGATAATTAGAATTTTTTAATATTTTCCACACAGCTTCACAGATGCAGAAGAAGCTGTACCCAGGGGCAGTGAAAAAGGAAACATACACCCTCACAATCCTGCTCCCAAGAGCAGAATAAGGTATGGGGTAGGGTGCCCTCATTTGGTGCTCCTGACATAGGAAGATCAGAAGTGTTTTGCCTTCACTGGTAGCATTATAGGGAAAAAAAATCTGTCAGCAAGTCTGTGATCCCACTGCCCATAGAGTTATGAGTTATTCCTAGGTCCATCTCCTGGTCTCATCAGCAGGGTGGAAGCAATTGGCTCATGCTGTCAGTGTAAGCAATTTCAGCTATGAAACAAAGAAGCATTTAAAAATTAGGTATTTAAATAAGAAATCATTGTAATAAGGTCATTTGTGTACTGGTGATGCCAAGACTTCATCCTGATTCTTGTAAGTGCTCACAAGTTGCCCTGACTGCTTTCAGCACACTCTGTAACAGTGCTGATTTCCTGCAGTCGTGAGCAGAAAAAACTGTCACATCTCCTACCATATGAAAGAAAAGATAAGGCAAGAATGAAAAAAAGGATGTATTTTAATTCCTGGGCAAACTGGAACTCAAAATGCCAATAGCTCACCCTCAACAGTAAGGCCCAACAGGGAATGATACCTAGACCTTAAACAGGCATTTTGGACAGGATTAGCAACTGTGTGTTCAGATAATGAGTAAGAAGACAATTGCATGCTTGCGTAGACTGCTGGTTGGATAGCAGTACAAAGAGCCACACTGAGGATGATTACAGCAGCCCAGACAGCTTCACAGTCCTTCTCATCTGTGCAAGGAAAAGACAGGCTCTGTGCCAAAGGGGCTTTCCTTTCCTGACATTTCACAGCATGTGTCATCAGACGGCTCAGGGCCAAGAGCGGGAAGTTTATTAGCAGCAGCTGGAAGAGTTTAGACAGCTGTTGCTTTCCAACATCATTCTGAAAGCCTTGAGGATCCACACTTCTAGAGAATGTTATCTCCAAAGTATGATCAAGAATGCGTCTGCAGGGAAGCCAACTTCAAATACAAAAAAGGTTACAGCAAGGAGAAAATAAACCAGCTGCCCTCCATGGTGGAACAGACCCGACTGAATTGATCTTCTGCAACAGGGTAGCTAGATGCAAGCTGGACATTTTGAGAAGTTCCCTCCCTAGGAGCGAGCATAGTGAAGCCCAGAAATGGTAACAAAAGTAACCCATTTAGTCACAATTGAAGGAGATGGGCGAGGAGAGTTCATGAGGGTCTTTTTAGGTTTTCAAGTCTTCTCATATTTCACAGGCATTGAAACTTTACAAACACTAGAATTATAATAAGTTGATAGTATTGCACACATCTTCTTTAAGTCAGATCAGAAACAAAAATTTTATTTCAGAGAAGTTTCTCAGAATGTGCATGCTTTACTTCCACACACCTTGAATGGCTGCACACTTGCAAGGATTGTGCTCTATTTGTACCTGCTCACAATACAATGGAATAACAGTTTTCTCTGTGGAGCTACCAGGTCTATCCTACCTGCTCTTCTTCATCTGCAAAAGCTTCAGCTAGATTGCACTCTCAGGGTGAGTAACTTCAAAACTTTTGGCAGGTATTGAAGATAACTGGAAAATGTTTTGCCTGGACTCTGCACTCCTCTACAATTTCGAAGAGACATCTCAAAACCCTACTAGCATGTCTTTTTGGTGAGAGATATTCATCTTTTGGTGAAGAGTCATTATGAAAGTAGATCAATTTGAAAGCCTTTGGAAAGTACACAGCAATCTTTTTGACTTTGTAAGTAGCTAAAGACAAGTAACGAGTCTGAAGGAAATGCTGTGCCCTACAATAAGCAGAAGAAAACGAGAAGTTTAAAGTAAGAAGAACTTCCAGGGAAAGACTAGAAACACTGCTAACAGGAATTCCCAGAGGGGTCAGGATCAGCATATGGCACAGAAGCCTTGCTTATCACATGCATTTAAGTTTCTTTGAAAAGTTGACATGATCCTTGACCAGATTTTTTTTAAGTCTTTTAAAATGAGGCAGTATTTCCCAGTGCTAATGAAAACCCCTTCATGATTAATTCAATATCCTGATATTTGAAAAGAACTGCTGTTGTGGTACTGTACAGCTATCACAGAAATTTACCACTTCAGGACAGATGGTGTAGTGGTGTTGATGAGTAACAATTAAGCCAAATCATTAGGGGCTCTTCTGATCAGTGAAATCATCCTGAAGACATATATATGAAAAGTCAGTATGGCTTTTTCCTGCTAGAAAGATCTTCATAGATCTTTCATTTTTATCGTTGGAAGACTTAATTAAAGGGGCTGTACTTGAATTACGACTTTTGATTCTCTTTCAGTGTTAAATGGTTTTAGAAAATGTTTCCTGTCACCCTAGTGTTACAAACTACTTTAAATCATCAAAGGCTGTTCTATTATATCTCAGTGTTAAGGTTCTAACTTTGACTAGCTAAATGAACCAGGTCTTTAAAACTTTTTATTCTAGGAACTCCACAAAGTCACCAGGAATAGTGTTCCAACTCCATCCTCCAAAGGTACAAATGTGTTGCTATTTCAGTGCAAAATAGTTTTGGGTAAAGTGTGGAGAAAAGGTGACTAGCAAGGACGGTTTCATGAACAAGGCTGTTTGGTATTTTCTCAATAGAAGAGAAGGACAATTGAAATGTCACATGAAACAAGTAACAGTGATTTGATATGCATTTAAATACACTAAGATCCATCAGATTCTAAGAGTGGTTGGGTGACAAGTCTCCTCACTTCCTTACCTTCCATCTTACCAAGAGGAAGCTAGCTGGTGATAAATTTGACCTTAGCCTGGTTGAAATGGTTGCCTGCACAATGCAAATTTTCATTTACCTTCTGTAACACATTTCTCAGGTTCTACCCTAAACCTGATATAGAGGATCAACAGACTTTCCCATTTCAATCTGTAGTCTGCAACAAGCCAGATAGTTGAGGGCTTGCAGCCAAGGCAATGATCTCAGCATTTATATCCAGAATTTTTTTTATATAACAGAAAGAGAAAAATCACTGAATTTGGTTGTGATACCAGTCTTGGATTCCAACATGTGAGCTGAGCACTGAGGCCTTTGGAGACAGAGTCTTCAAATAACACACAGCCAGGAGTCAACCTGCAAACCAAAATCTGCAGTGTAGGGGCAACACGCTAAACAGACACTATTAAACAAGTCTGCATCAGAGACATGACCTGCTCACACTGTGTGTCAAATGAGGAAAAGCAAAGCACTGCTTGTAGATTCTTGCACTGGGATTGGAGGGAAGAGCAGAGCCTGGAGGTCTTCAGAAGAGATGAGGGTAGTAAGACGAGGTTTCAATTGCAGGCTCTCTGCAACCAGGTCCCTTGATGAATGAGGAAATTAAACCCTGGAATTCCTCTGTGCCATGACACAAAATAATGCTGGATGAAGACATGTAAATACAAAGCAGGATGAAATATCCATTCTGATATTTGAGATAGAGCAGAATCACAATTGCTTCATAGATAATAGTAACTATTCATCCTAATTTTCTGCTGAAAGCCTGTAGTCTACAACAGGGTCATGCTAACCCATTGCTCTCTTCTCCCCAAATAAGAATGTAGGATACCAAAAGAATAGAAAGCACATGTTAAATATCTGACTTGTACCTAGCTATTATCCTCCTTCTTCCTACATTACAACCTTCTCTTCTTTATTTATATTCACATCTATATTTAATGCTCACTGAAGACTATGGACTTGTGTTTGATGTTCATCTGAAGACATGATTCATCACAATCCTCATTTTTAGTAATGAGAAAAGGCTGTGGTAGAAAAAAAACAGATGAGCGCTTTTCATCTTGGTAGCCATGTAACCTTTATGTGAACTTGAAAAGTCATACAAAAAATGGCAGTCTCAGCCTATTGTGGTTGATTACAAAGTTTTCTGAATGCTGCATGATCCTCCCTAGCAATATCTGATCTCTCCTTCCTTAAAGAATGCTCGTTAAAAAGAGACAGCAAATCACTCATTTCTTGACCTACCATGTCTGTTGTTTTTAACATGAGAAGTAAAAACATTTCTATTATCTATAAGAAGTTTTTGAAAAAACAGATGTTATCATTTCTATGTCTGTAGTCCAGAGAATGAAAAACAAGGACAATAGGTGAATTATTAACTTGTTTTTCATGCTCTAACCGCAGCCAGAGCCACCAGTGCTGACTCCCAAGCAAGTGGTCAGAGGAGAGTATAGCACTCCCTTCCCTACTATCAACACAAACCCTCCAAGAACAGCCTACGGCAGGGCCACTGGATGCCAACAACTGAAGAGCCTCTGATATCAACTCACCACAAAAACAGTCTACTGATCTTCCTTACCAGAATAAAAGGAGCACCAGACTATTGTGTGTCATGGAACGTATATGTTCAATCTCCTATCCATCCTCACATGGAGAATGCCAATGTACATGGGGTAAAAATATTCCTACACACAGAGCTGGTTGTTATCTATTAGTTATCACAACTTTATAAATGTCTTTGCATGAAAAATAGGTTTACCCCCCTTTTTTCCAAACTATCTAGTTTGCCTTAAAATAACTAACATCAGCCTGTTAGAAATCAGACATAGCTGGTTAGATGACACTATAATTTAAGAATATAATTTATTGTGAACTTCTAATTCCAGCGTGAAAGATTGAAATTCCATTAGACATATGAATTCATTAAACAGAAGATATTTTCATCCATCAGAATACATTCTTCACAGAAATAAGAAACCAACCTCCAAATTTACAGTTGCTACTAGGGATATTGTGGTGTTTTCTGAATTAAAAACCCTTTATTTCTGGAAAAGGAAAAGCTTGAACCTTCGCCTCTCTCATCCTACCTTCTCCAAAGGAGCATCAGTCAAAGGAGTAAGCAAGGAACCAAAATACCTGGCTGAAACTGCATCTGCGTGGTGGTGAAGCCAAATCAGAAGGTGTGGTCTGGATGTCTGAAGAACTAGCCCTGAAAGGGGCAGCTGGTTGAGACAGGTTCATCTGATAACCTCAAACCACACTGCAGCACCTTTTGTTTGCTCAAAATGGCTCCTCAGCTCCAAAACATCCTGGAGCTTCTCTCATGCCAAGGAACTGACATCAAATTTTCAAATGCAGCTCCTCCTGGGAGAGGAAGAGAGCAGAACTTCAGCCCCAAATGCCTGGTGCAGTGTTGGGCAGGGCAGGAAGTGGGAGTCACACACAGACACATTGTCCTGCCACAGGGAAGGTTTTCACACAAACCCATCAGACCACATGGTTGGGATGGGTACAAGTGGATTGTGGGACCAACCTGAGTCAAGCTGGATCATCGTCCTGGGTTTGGTTTTGGGGAACTGGTTTTGTGACACCTTCCTGGCCAAGGGAGCCAGAGCAGGAGGCCAGTGCTACTGTCTATGGTTCTGTTGCCAGAAGAAAGCCTTGTCTAAGTCTAGCCTCAGTGACATCATGAACTGACACATCTAGGGCCAGGAGCCTCACGCAATATTTTAATCTTCTCTGTCACTTCACACAGATGTTTATGCAGCATGGCAGAGGGAGGCAGGCATGGTGTCCCATTTGTGTGCATATGCTGTACCTCTGGGGACTTCTCTTCAAAGAGCATGCCACTTCCAACATACTTTCTCCTCATTCCAGAAGACTTGCCTCTTCCCTTTCTCTTGCCATTACTGCCTCCATGCCTGACTTGGGGACCCAGTACCCAAGTGCTGCAGAATGGCTCAGGTGACACAGCATGACACTGGAATGGTTGTGCTGGAAATCAAGGAGATCACAGGCTCTTCCTTTCATCAACATGGATATAACAGCATCACATAAGGGAAAATCTGACCCATGCAATCTAGAAAATATTCCCATAAATGTATGAAAAGACTAAAACCAAAAGGGTAAATCAGGAGCTGCTCCATTTTTCTGCTACAGTCAGTCTTCTCCACCTCCCTATTTAAAAGCAATGATTGAAACACATTTCCATCCTTGCTATTTCTGCATTATAATTGTTTGTAAATGCCATTTTTTCTTTAATTACCCCTTCCTACATATGCATGAGAATGATAGGAAAAAGAACAATACAACATTGCAATTGAATTACAAAAGCATAGCAAAAGCATTGTCCTATTAACTTCATAGTAGTGATGTGTTACAAAATGCAAAGTAAAGAAATAGGGATAGTAATTTGTTTATAAATATGTTAGTTAGGTGGAGCAAATGTCTTATTGCCTGGTTGCAACTGATTGCAAAGCATGCCTTCTAGCATGGATTTCATGGAGCAAAATGTAGTTAATGAAACTACCTTTACAATTTTTATTACAGCCTTTTAGTATAAATAGCTAATAACCAATTTATATTAATGGTATTGGCACAAATGTAAATTAGTGTCTTTTTGTTTGTATTGCTGAAGTGCAGTTCAATTGCCAGACAATTATATTTGGCCATTCCACTAGCTGGAGAGATCTAGAAAACAGATACAGTCTCTGGGCCTGCTCAAGGAATATTAATTCAGAAAAGAAATTGCACTGCATACATCCTTACTAGCTGGGGCCTCACAAAGAGCACGTCTGCTTTTTGCACCCAAGCGTGCTCCTCCCTCACACATGTTGGCATAGAGGCAACACCCAAGCAGGTTGGTGCTGCTTCAAATCAGGTTTAGAAACCTGGTTCCCAGCCCCCCACAGCATTTCAAGATTTCATCTGCTTTTCTGTTCTGAGTCACAAGCATCAAGGTCTTAGGAAACTGGTTACCGCCCAGTAGTCGGGTCATTCACTTAGAAGGGGGTACTAGTTCTTGTAGAGGCACAGCAGCTCCACTTGAGATGACATCAGGCAACACTCAAAAAAGCTGTTGCCTCCCCATGCTCTCCTGGTCAAGATCTTCTCTGCTAGCAAACACTCTCCCACTCCTAGCTACTCAGGACACCTTCCTCCTCTCCATGGTTAGATGGGTGTCCTGCATCCAAGAGACACACCTCACATTTTCTTCAGTGTAGCAAGTGATGTGGAATCTTGCATGGGATTTACACCACCACTTCTCCTCTCCTCCCAGATGATGGCTTTCCTGCTTGACACCTAGAAAAATGGATGGTTATAACATAACTTTTATTGGTGCAAATGGCAGGTGTAAAAGGGGCCTTTGCAGCCTACTAAATCAATGCTCCTGAAAACCAAAGATCAAGTGTAAACGTTGGCAAATTACAGCAAGGCATGTGAAAGCCACTCAATCCTGCCTGCTGTAGAAACAGAGGTTTTCCATTTCAGGCCTCATTTATCTGGGACCTTTCATATACACAGGGTCTTTCTTTAGTCATGTTATATAAACAGCTACTGTATATACTGAAAGCCAATTTTCCCATATACTTAACAGTGCTGCTGGAAGACAATAAATGAAAATGAATAAATTGTTCATCTATTTCCAATTTCATTACTCTTTATGTGATATTGATACAAAAGTATTCTTTCCATTTATCTGCTTGTTTCTTACATGAAGACTAGAAAGGCTTCTTCTCTTCATACAAATTGGCAGTAAGCTGTTTTCCTTTCATCACTACAGAAGGTGACAGACATATTCTTCTACCTGAGGGTTTTGGACAAGGGATGTGTGTACTGGGTGTGTGTAATTTTGATTCCAAGCATGTAATACACTGTGCTAAATTTTTCTGCTGTTCACACCAATCGAATATCTCCAGAAAAACCCCAATGAACAGAGAATGTTTTTTTTTCCTTTTGAACATGAAGTCATTTTAAAAAATCATTTTATAAATATACATATATACATGTCAACCACAGCTCCCTCGTACCCTCAGCACAAGTAATGCCATTCTAGCTGACTAACAGAAAAAGAGTAGACCTCAGACTCATACTTGTGCTGCACTACCATACACCAAGAATAATTTAACTGAAGTTCATCAAATTCTTTTGATGCATCTCCAGTGTAAATGAGATCAGAAACAGGCTTTGTGACTTCTGCGTCCTGTTGTCCAGTACATGCACAGAACATAATGAACTAAGCAAACACAGTAGACAAGATAATGCTGTCCCTGTAGCACATTAAATACTAATGCAATTAACAACATCAACATTTTGAGAAGAGTGTTATGAACGGCCAAGACTCATGAGAAGTAAAAGAGAAGAATCACTTCACTGGAGACATGGCACCAGAAGACAGAACCCGTGATATGAGGTCAGGGCTCAAGATTGTTCTGATTTGGTAATTACTTAGGTACCATTTTATTTAAATTAAATGGACTAAAGGAAACACTTCATGGTTTCACTTCCATTCCTAAGCAACAAGATCAATGCTCCAGCTGGCTCATGTGCCCCTCTTGCATATTATGAGCCATAAAAATACCAAATTGAGCTGATTATGATTCATGTTAAACTTATACCATCCAATCCAAATCCCATTATCTGAATGTAAAGATTCCCAAGAGGTTCCACAGAGTTTGGATTAGATCTACAATGAAAAATGCCAAGTATGTAAGGCCAAAATGAGCTGACTACACCAGTGTAATTTTGGCATGACTCTATTAAAGTCTGTGAGGCTACTCTGATTTATGTGGGTCTGAAAGAATAATTTAACCATTAGTGAATGGCACTGGAATACAATGTGTTTGCCATTTTGTACCAGCCCTAAAGATTTCAGTTTTCTTTCTGTTTTCTTTATAAATCTGAATTAATTTTTCTTCCAACTGCATCTAATGCGTTCTCCTGATAGTTTTTCAGACAAAAGATTCTGTGTAGTTCATTATTTCTTCCACTAAAAATATTGGATACAACCTACAATAGGACAGAAAAGCTTTTAGCATTGCATAGTATTTGAGCCAAATTCAGGTCTTACACTTCAGGAGTATTCTGTTCTCACTTGACATCAATAATATGGCCTAAGAGGAAATGAGAGAGGGATTTGGTCAATTATACAAGCACAATTTTTTACAGAACCAGCTTGAAAGTGACAGAAATAATCATTAATTAAGATTAATGGGAAGATTCTGGGGTACAGAAATAATTATTTACTATTTCACTTTAGAGGCACAAATGGGAGAACAAAAAATGAATGATCACAAGAGTTACAAGCTGGTCTGGTGCAGTGTGTTCAGGAGTATATGGCTATTAATAAACTCTTTTGCCAGCATTTCAGTATCAATAATAATATCTCAAAGCTTCCTGCAGCTGCCACAGCCTTGGCTCAGATTTACTGAGAAAGCACCACCTGCTGCTCTGCAGCATTGATTGGGTTAAAAAGCTGGTAAAAAAGGTATTTGTTTCTGCCGAGGCTGGCTGGTGAAGGCAGCTCCCAGAACTGGGCAGCTGTCCTGTGGTCTCTGCTGTTGGTGTCAACATCCCCACTGGCCACCAGTGCAGAGGAACCAGTGGCACCTGCATGACTCACACTCACAGGAGGCCCAGTATTTTACAGGTAAATAAAGATACTTACAAGGAAAGAGAATTGTCCTTTATTTTCAAAAGTTATCTCCTGCAAGGAAAAGCCCTTTTCTTTATCACTGGGTATAGAACTTTTTACAATAAAAGGACACCAAATCAGGACAGTCTTCCCTACAGAAAGACAAAGCTCAGCAGAGTTCAGCTGCTGATTTTATGCTTCTTACAATCTCCGAGAATATTCAAATGCTTTGGCATTGTGATTAGGGGATAAAACTGTGTATTCCACAAACCTACCTTAATCTGACAACATTTACAAGTCCTAAAACAACATTTTTAAAAGGTATTTTAAAGACATACTGAGGCACAGATTTAATAGCTTGGATTTAGTCAGTCAAAATCAAGGGCAGGAACAGAACAGATATTTGAAAAATCAAACAGCATGCAAAACACATGCAGTGGAGGTGGGTGCCATGATATATGGTGCAGTTCAGACTGCCCTGCTTGCCCAGAGTCACTCCATTACCAGCACTGTATCCTAACTTAAGCAATCTATAAAAGTGCTTTGGAACATGGAAGAGTGAAAGAATCCATATAAAACCAATTTCTCTTCTATTCTATTTCAAAGTTAAAGGCCCCAGTAAAAAGATAATAAATATCACTTCTTGCTTTATGCAGATAGGAATATCCATCATGAAATGATTGATAAGCATTATTCAAAAGGCAGAGAGCCTTCAGGGTCCTGCTCTGTGTCACCCCACAAAGAGTGAGGTGCCATATGCATGGGCCATATGCATGGGCCACACTCCCTGCCAGCCTCTCAGTGCCCTGGGCAGGAGCAGACACTTCTTGGGTAGTTTGTAGAGATGGCAAATCTGCTGTCATACTTCAGCCAGGGGCCCGGGCAGGAGCCCTTGCATGAGCCCCATGGGTGGTCCTGCACTACAGAGGTACACTGTATCTCTTCATCTTCGTCCCATCTGGACTGTTTTATTCCAGAGAAGGAAGCAGGAATGCTCCAGGCCATCTATTGCACCAGAAAGGATGTACCAATAGCTGCCCTGTCTGTGTGTATCATTCACTAGACAACTTCTTTAGGCAAGAAAAAACTCTCCAAAGGGTGTATAGAAACAAATAAATTTTTCTAGTGCAATTTCAGATGCCTGAAGACCTCTTCAGTGTCCATTTGCAATACCTGTTGGGAGGAGTGAGAGGAACATTCAGCAGACAGCAGTCACTGACAAAGCCAAATTCACCTCAGAAAGAGGGCAGGACAAGATTTGCACAGAAAGGTGAGCAAGAGAGTGAAGTTGTCACACCAACACAAATTTAAACACCATCTTGAGATCCAGAACAACTGCCTGCACTAGATGTCATTAAAACTTCGGGGGAAGGGACAGCTAAATGGAACTTCTCACCAGTGAAAAAATTACCTCCAGGAGAAATATGGTTCAGGAGTACAAGAGTGTACTCCTGGCACTCAGCTGGCGACCCTCTCGGTCTGCTAACAGGAGAGCAGAGCAGGGTGCTTTGCCCAGCCCCATCAGTGCTCCCCACAGCCATCACAGCTGTGCACCCTGAGAGCCCATGGCACCTCCTGCCCACCTACTTGGACAGCTCTGCTTTTACCTGCCAGCATCCCTGGCTTGCAGTCAAAACACAAAAATTCAGATGTCTGGTGGTCCCTCAGAGCACTGTAACATCGTCCGCCTCACACACGGCCCCAGATGACCAACACCATAGGGCATAAGTGCAAAAAGTAAATTACTTATGTAAATACCAGGCTAAAATTGTGTTGAATTATGTCCCTGTCTTGTCTCCAGCTCCTTTCAAATGCCTCAACAGCCAATGTTGCCACATGCTGGCAACCTTCCTCCTCACAGAGGGCAGCGAGCCTATCAGACCTGCACACCAAGGCGCCTCATAACTGCACACAGTCATCTTCCCTCACCAGGGATTCCATTCACATATCCAGTTGTTCCCTCTAGGAAGAAGTTTCTACAAGGTCTCACTGATCACCAGCTGATGGATTGCCCCTGCTATGTGCTTAGAAATCTCCTTTAATTGCTAGGAAGTTGAACATTAAAACAATTCCTTTTATGACTGTTTCTTTGACTGCAGTGTAAATTTTGTTTGCATTGTCTACATAAGGATATTTATTTCTAGATTTTATTGTTTTCTACCCATCCATGTATAAGGGCGGGTGTTAAAGAAATCTTCTGTTTGCTCTTACTTCTGGATATGTTTCTTAGAAACAATAACAAGCAAAGAAAGTAATCTCATACATCTAAGTCTCAAAATAGGTTTCATTAACTCACAAACATAAGCATAATTGCTAAAGATACAAATTTATTTCTAAATAAAAACCATAAAGAAGATTCCCTTCACAACTGGAAGTGATACAGAAGCCCCAGCAGACCAGCACAGTGTTCCCTTGCTGAATACAGGGACTGGGAAGCAGGACTCTGCAGGGCAGCTCCACATGAGGAGGAGGGGGTGTTTGAGCAGTGATTGAGGTGCAAATGGAGCCCTGGTCATTCAGAGGATGTCTTTGAGTAGCACAGGGGGCAGTTCAGCCTATAAATTCAGTTCATAAAAAACATTGCACCAATGTAACATGGATCATCTTTTCCATGGAGGATACCAGGCAGGACTACATCCATTACCTAATGAGTGCCTGAGATGCCCAGGGTAGAGAGAGCCTGCACTCGCTTCTGACCTGAGAACAGGTGGTTTTGGCCTGACTGAGATGTTTTAGGCTGTCTGGACATCCAGCCGCGCTATGAAAACATCAGGAAACACAAACTCTGTCTTCTGCCCCCATGGTTTACCTCAGAAATATTACCCTCCCTGCACTGCAGCTCCAGGCAGTTGCGCCTTTCTCCACTACATTAAATTCTCTTTTAATAGCTGTTACTCTCTTCCCATAGAAGAGTTTCACACTACAAGTAAATCACCTCTCTGATAGATAACAAGAGGGCAAATTCTTTGATTCTGTATTCTGCACGTATTGAAATGAGGTGAGCTTAGTGGGAGCAGCTTTCCCATAACATTCTTTTGAAAGGGTGAAGCCCCTTGGATGGGAGTCACTACCTTAAGTTTTCTCAGGTCACATCTGGTGTCTGGCATGTCCCATTTAGTACAGAAAGGGCAGCAATTGGCTGTCTTTGGGCTATGACTTATTTTTCATGCACTAAATCTTATTTGGTTTAGGTGAAAGTCCTTCTGACTGTGCTGACCAAGCAAAAATTACCATTCAGTGTGGTGGCCCTCAGTAAACCTTGGGGTGGCATAAAATTATAAAAGGAAATGCTTTTATCTTTGTAAAAAGGATTCTGATAACAGTGCTGAATAATATGAGGTTTAGGACAGATCTAATGCTTCTCCATGACCAACCATTCTTCCAGACCACTCAGTACAACCCCATCCATGAACTTTCCAATGTTTTTTTTTTTTTTCAAAAAAGACTGATGGATTAGAAGACTTCGATAAAGTGTGAGGTCAATCACCTACATATGCTACATATTCAGTGCCAGGCCATACAGAAATATATCTCCTTTCATCCAAAGAGAATCTCAGAATATCTTGATGTGTCTCTGGAAATTAAATGTCTGTGACCATTTGAATGACCACTTCCTCTGCTTCCCAACAAGATAGGAGGGAACAAGTGCATTTTTCTTTGCTGCTTCAGGTTCATCAGAAGGTAATTAAAGTCCTCCCAGAAATTAGGATGCAATGCATAGAAAATGTCTACATCCAATTCCTATATCTACAAAAAATCTGGTGAAGACACTGAAGCTCTTCGTGCTGCATGTTATTCAATCCACATTTCCTCAGAAGTGGAAACCAGAAGAAAATACAAGTTCCTTTCCACCAAATGAGAGCAAAGTTTCCAAAGACAAAAGTCCTCACATGCTTCCAGCTGGAAGCACTGCCCAAGGGTTCTGCCAGCTCACACTAGACCCACATGGCAAAAATATCCATGTGTTATCAGCCTGTTGGTAAGGCTGTCCCTCATGACTAGAAAGTGCCTCTTTGCACAGTCATGGAGGTAGAATGGTATAATTTACCATGAGTTTTGGATTTAGGATTTCCTGGCCCACAATAACTCTCTGATCTTCTTCAAGCCACTTACTAATTTCCTGGCAATTTTTCATTCTTTAAAAAATGTAAGGATAAAAGCTCTGCTTTAGTCATTGTATGTTGTAAGGATAAACACAGCTCAGATGCTGAAGTGCTGAGATTCCACAACAGCATATGTGCCATGAAAAGGAAATGTCTCATAAACACACTGTAGAAGAGAGAAAACAGGTAAAACTTCAAGGAACAACATATGCCAGTTTCTTCAATGTTTCTTCAGCTTATTCTGTTTCTGCCATGAATGGATTAAAACCATGGCCCACTCACATCACCTGCTTGCCATCAAAGCAACAGTGCCAGGTCAATAGCATCAAGAGCTTTAGAGAAGACCTTAACTAAAAATCAGTAGTAAAACCTGCCTGGTGGTGCAGCCTGTACACAGAAGCAATGGTGCACAGGGAATTATTCATCACAGAACCAGCTGTATATCATGACCTCTGATGAAAATTCAGAGTCAGGAGGGCGCCTTTGCTGTGGAGAAGAGGATTACTCAAACATGGCACTAAGGTAAGTCCTTCTAGCAAGTCATATCTGCTTACCATAATGGCTGGGTCCGTGTTTGCCTTAGCTACCCAGAAAGGTTTAGGGCTGGTTTTGAAAGACAAGAGATGCTGGAAAGCCATAGTGTTTCTGGCAGCCTTTATGATATGTAAGTAAAATTGGTGATGCTGGTAACAACAACCTCAGATGCATCACCTTAGACCTTTGCATCCAAAAATTACTTCTGGGTTTAGTTAGTTATGCTGCATATCATTCAGCCAGTGCAGTGTCTATAGGTTTGACCTTTACAGTGGAGTGACTCAACAACTTCCCAGATTGTCCTATTTGCTGTGACATTCACGGGATTTTAATGCTGGTAGCAAAACTGTTGTCATGGGTGAGGATAAGAGTCACGTCCTCAAACAAAACAGCCTGTGACAGCACATACTAACAAAAAATAAAAGAAAATTCTGTTAATAAGGAAGAGCAAAATTCTGTGGCAGAACTTGATGCAAAGTAGCTTCTAAAATTTTCATTTGGGCTACAGAAAATAAATTCTTAGAAGTTCCTATAATAACTTTTCAGTATAAGGCCATGAAAATAGACAAAAATAATTTTGCAATAAACATGATGACAAAGTTCAAAAAACTTTATATAAAAACAGTACTAAAAGAAAAGTGTATGACTGAGGAAGAAATAGGTAAAAAGCAAGATTATAACTGGTACTCCATGGGTACAAAAATGTCCTTGCAGGAATAACATTAAGCTGTCAGAATTTGTGGAGTAAATCTGTATATTGATTGTCATGAAAAACAAAAGGAAAACAAACACAATTAATAACAGCCCAGAATATTGGGCTTCACATAGTCAGACAAGACCATCTACATCCAGACTGTTCCTGCAGCTTAAGGCTCCTTGGAATACACTAGCCCCACATTATAGATTGTCTACAGAAATACTTCGGCTCATCTTCTGGCTTCTTTCAGAAAAAATGCAAGATAGTATTAGACAAACAACAACACTTCTGGGAAAAACAAAAGTTTTTCTTCTGATTTTCTACTCTGCACACAAGAACACATATTCTCTTGGGAAGCAGATGTATTTGGATCATATTTTTCCCTTTCTTTGAGAAAAGAGGCACTTAAAACAGTTTAGCACCATTTTAAAATATATTTGTCATCTGTTTCTCCAGTTTCCCTTAGACTTTTTTATTTGTGAAACTATGTGCATGGGAGGGATGTTATGTCCTGGGTAAAGAAGGTGCCTTTTCAGGGACCCAGGCATGGCCACCTCCCCCACCCACACCACAAGGTCATGACTTCTCCTACCAAAGCACTTCAAAAACAATCTGGACTGCCTTTTTCCCTTATTTTTTACAACAGGGGCTGATAAATGCAAACAAATAACCCCCAACCCTCATTCACAGAATGGCCTGTTTACAATATTCTGTAATTTTAAAGGATCTTTCAAGCGGGTTGGTATTTAACATTTGCTGCCTTTCCAGGACACATTTTTATCTGGAGCCTTAAAAAGACTCATTATTTCTCCATAAAGATGTATTTTAGATGAGCTTTCTGATCTTGTTTGTGTTGGTGATTGAAACTGTAATGTCCCCAGACTGCCAGTGTAAATCATTAAAGTTTAATTACCAAAACTGTTTTCTCCTCCTCATCATCTTTGGCTAAACAAGCCTATGTGACTGGTGAGGAACACAGGAGTTTTTACAGACAGACTGTACATACCCAGGTAATGTGAACAGCAAGCACACATGTAAGACTTTTATGTCAGGAAGGCCTGCAGGATCAGGAACTGGAACAGGCAAGCAACAAGCTCAAGCACAACTCCCCTGTCTTCAGATGGCTGTCCCAATACAGAACTGACCTGATCTTACCTAAATACATCTACATGAGGAACCTGCTCTGTGGCTTCGCTGGGGCCAGATGAAGATCTCCCTGTCCACGTTGGAACTGATGACAACAAACCTAGTACTGTATGCACATCATTCAAAAGTTGATGTGGCCCTGCAAGAAAGTCAGCAGTTCGTATCTGCCACCTTGACAGCCTGAAGTGCTGAATCTGTCTATTCAGGCAGTCCAGGGGCAAAAATGCCTATGTTTGCTGAAATTCTCAGAATATTTTCAGTTAATAGGTTGCATTAATGTCTAAAAGTTAAATTACAGTCTTTACATTTTCTCTGCCTTTCCTAAGAATACTTAGCTCCGTTTGTGCATGTACAGACAAGACAGATTTTGAATTAATAAATGTGGTATTCTGGCATGATCCTTTAAGCAACTGAAAGATGAAAGGCTGATTTTTGCTTTATTCCTGAGCACACTGACATCAGGGGTAAATTTGGAGTTTGATGCAAGAGATTCAGCTATGCAACTGACATTAAGGCTAATAGCAGCCACAAGAAAAGCAAAATTACATTCTCTTCCTAGGACAAGAAATTAAATACAGATTGCAACTTATTCAAAGAGTTCAAAGTCAATTACTTTTCCCAGTGAAATCAATGAGAAGGACTTTCCATTTCAGTTCATCAGAGTTTCTGCCTGCTGAGAAGAGTGACTTTATCTGGGATCTTTATCACCATTTGACTTCCTAGGTTGTTGTGTTTTCTTTCTTTCTTTGCTTGATTAATGATTGGTCTCATAAATACAACATTCTGGGGTTTTTTCAAAAGCAATTTAACTGCTTTCAATAATTGCTGGAATTTTGAAAAATCGCTAGGATTTTCCTTTAAGACACTGCAAATGCCACAACAAAGACCAGTATTCAGTGGATGAAACATCCAAAGCCCACATTCCATTCCCCCCAACAGGCCTGTGAAGTGTCGCTGCAGATCCATGGAGACACTCCAACCAGGAGAAACTTTCATCCAGTGACGTCTCTAAAAACAGTGTGATTTGGTGTTCATTTGTCACTGTTTGTTTAAGGCAGGTGTCACTTGAAAGGTCCTTATCTTTTCCTATCAACGGTATCAGTACGCACAAGGGCAGACAGTCACTTACAAAACCACAAGAACACAGAGTAGATGTGCCTGGGGAAGATTAAGGCAATGTCTATGTTCAGCTGATTCAAAGATGTCAACACTATCTGCTTACCTCTACTGATCCCAAATTTTGTTCTAAGAGACTCGGTTTTGGCATTGCCACCTCCAAGATCTGGGCTAGTTCCCACACTGACAACTGTCATTCATTCTTAAAACCAAATGTCCACCCAACACAACCAGGACTCGTACAAAATTAATTACCTCCCATCTTATGTACAGCTACATCATACAAGCTGAAGATTCTGCAGCCAAATCCCAGGACCCGATTTCTAACATTACTTAATAATCATTATAACATTTAGCTGCTAAGTAGACAGAGTAATCACATTGTTCTCAGATTCCCATGCCCTGTGTTATCCCACTACCAGCAGCCACTGCTCCACATCCCACGGTGGCTCTGCCCCCTGCATCACCCTCTGATTGTCTGCACCCCAGGCCTGTGCTTGCACAGATGGGTGTTCAGGTGCAGAGTGGATGCAAGCCCTGGTGGGGCAGGGGTGGGAGCAGGAGCTGATGGTGCAGCTAACACTGCTGGAGCTATATGTGGGTCATGCTGCCCTTGAGGGGCAGGGACATGGGGGAAAGGAGGCACTTGCAGGGTTTGCTATCAGTTAGCTGAAGAAAACTATTCACATACATGTGCTTGTAAGCAAAATTTCTTTCACTATATATATTACTAACAAGTAGAAATTAGTAAGTTAAAAAAGGACAACAACTGGATTACAACAGGATCGCAGGGGCCATTAACTCATGAGAGTTTTAGAGGGTATCATTAGACCAAAATCACTTGAAATGCCTTATATACCATAAACAGTATATCTCAAGGAGCAGAAGAGAGTATGAAAGGTAAATTCAAGGAAAACAGCCTTCCCACCACACCAGCAAGGGGCAGATTTATCATTTTTCCAGTAATAAAATGTAACCTAACGTTCCTTTATGACAGTATGCAGTGTTTGCTGTGTGTTAGCATTATAGTTACTGTGACAGTGCAAGTGTTGTATCCAAGCTGTATCCTTTGAAGGGCTGGAGGTAAAACCTGTGGGGTTCACAGGGTGGGAAAGAGAGAGGAGATTCCATGCCAACCTCAGCGCCCTGCCAGCTGTGAGCCAGCTGTGAAGGGGGAGGCTGAAGAGTACTGGGGCTGAGGCTTAGAGGCTTCAAGGGACAGCCCTGCTCCCACTGCCTCCCACGGCACCCCTGGCTGCTCGCTGAGTCACTAGGCTCCAGCGGATGAGTCACTGGCTGCAGCCATCCCTCTCTCTCACACACTTCCTTCAATGTTCAAGGCACTTGGGCTTTCTCCCTAGTATGCTGGCTGGAGTCCAGGTCAGTTTCGGAAAGATTTTCTCCACAGTGGGTTTTCCAAAATCCTGTTCTCTATCCCAATAGCAATCTCAAAAGCTGTTTATTCAGGCAGGCAAAGCATGAAGAGAACACAGGTCCCATGACCAAGCACAGCCTCCTGCCTCCCTGAGCTTCCTAACACAGAGGAACAAGATCCACACACACTGAGAGAGCCAAAAATCCACTTTGAACCCACATCTGCCCTAAACTCTGGGGTCATGCACATCTTGATACGTTTTCTATCCTTTATTTTAAACCTCATGATAACATTGATGGAGGAAAACACGCAACCATACTCATGAGGGAGCCCCCTGCTGGTAAATAAATTTCTGGCTGAAGAAAAAGAAAAAATTTGACTTAGGTTTCTTTACTCGGTCAGCAGATCTGTGAAGTCACACAAAACAGCACCCTTTCATAAACATATTCGGGGGAAAATGACATCTGAAAATCTATATGCTGGGAAGACAGTGGTGAAGGAGGTCCTCAGGTTAGGAAAATCAAGTTAGTTAGGACAGTTTGCTACTGATTTCCTCTGGCAGATTTAACTGTTGAGTCAAAACCCACTGACATTAGAGGTGACATTACAATGTAAATCACAAGAAGGCACTGCAAGAGGCCGGGGAGCAGAGGGGAGGACAAGTTTCTCATTCCCTGCTCACACACTGATTCTCCAGGTGCATTGCGTACGTGATGAATAGCAAATTCACCTACAAGACACGAACCTGAGCTGCCATTTTGCCACACAGATAGTCACCCAAGTGTTGGGTATGAACACTGCTTTCCCCAGTTGCTACATTTCAGCCCTTTTTCAGTACACATAGCAATGTGCACATTCCATTAAGACAATAATACCACCTTTCAAAATTCAGGATTGAAATAAACCCAGGAGACAACAGACAGATAATAAGATGTTTGGCAATGGTGTGTGGTTGGAAAGTAATCAGTGTGATGTTCCTCTGTGAGGAAGGAAGATCATACTCTAGGAAGGCAATCCTGCCTTCCCAACACAACTTTATCATAACCCTCTCTGGGATAGTCGTTCAGTTATCCATGACATATGAAACAGAAAGGGAAAAGCATGAAAAAGGGTGAAGGATACTGCACTTCAGGTATTTCTATTATCTTTCTCTAAAAAGACCATTCAAATTTAAAGAAAAAAAAAAACACACAGAGAAATACCACCTTGTTGATATATGGCTAGGGGAAATACATGTGGGACATACTGACAATTTGTTGCAGCTTGAAACTGTGACAAAATGTGATTATCTGAGGTAAAAATATGTTATTAATCATTTGGCAATAGGTCAAGCACTCTACAGTTTCATGGTTCCCTTGCAAAGCTCAACAATAAAAAGTGAGAACAATCTGTGTGAAGACATTTTTCTCACTAAGACCAGATTTTTATGTTCATATATTGAATTTCAAAACAGCTTATTTGGAGAGGGAGCCTTTATAAATTGACCTATTCTCTGAAATGCTAGTTTCCTATTTTTCATCTTTCCTAATATAATCAATAGTAAAGGACTGTAAGTAAATTGCTCATGTGGGTAGTCAATAGACTGAGAGGATGTTTTAAATATCTTAGTAACAACTAACATCTCAGAGAGGGTGTTGCAGCCATCAACGGGGCCAGTTTAATGCAGTGTCAGCAGAAACTATATCAGTTAGGCCATACACCTCTGCAACACCACAAACTTCTTGTTTTTTTCAGAAAATGTAGTGCACTAGGTATGAATTCAGCAGTGGTTAACTTCCTTTTGCCCAGTGCTTATTCCAGAGAGAGGAGCAAAGCTGCACTCTAGAGAGGATAGGGCAAAAGGGGCAAAAGTATCAGTGGATCTCAAGCCACCCATATCATGAATATTAATTGCCAGCTGGACTCAGACTGGGTACCTTTCCCCATTAGCCACATCATCCATTTCAGTGGGTTTGTGGAGATCACAAACCTTCAGAAATTACCCCTTGACCACCAAAAATCCCAGCCATGGGCCAGCACACAAGCTTCTTTGATCCTTCAGTCGGGCACAAGGTTGTTTTCATGTCTTCCGGGAATGCCTGCCACACCTGACAGGATCTACGTTGCAGATAAATAACCATGAGCCTCCTTTTAATTGTCTATACTGGGAGCCCAGATGTTCATCTAAGTGCCATTTCCAGGTAGTGAACTACCTTTTTTTTTAAGTTATCTTATTCCTAGAATTGCAGTAGAGACCTCAAAATGGATTTTATCACTGTAATTTTATTTATTTATTAAAATCTAAAGTTTGCACTTAAAATTGAGAATGCTCTCAAGCAGTGAGCTATTTTCTGCCAATTTATTATTCATAATCTGATATTAATTTTTTAGACGTTAAGCTATTTTCCAACAGCTGGTTATGATATTTTGGGAGGGTGGGGAATGGAAAATAATGTTCTTGAAATAGGCTTAAACTCACAACACAGGAATTGAAATTGCAAGGACCCTTACTGCTCCACTGCTGGCTCACTCCTCTTCTGCAATGTGATTTGTTGGACCCAGTCTTACCCCAAGAACCTCCCTTGCATCCATTTGTCTACCAGTGCTTGTGAAAGGGACAGAACTTATGGATTACAAAGGATTACTTTGCCTCTGCTCTGAAAGATGAGAAAAGTTACCAAAAGACACCAGACTGGAATAGGTTACTTCCCCAAACTTTTAGCAGTACCCTAAAGCATCCAGCTCTGATGAGATTTTAATCATCTCAGTGACATCACAGTAACATGTGAGGAGTTAGCAGAGCTGTGGTTCGACCAAGCTCCAAGCACTGAGAAACTGAAGGGTTTCACACAAGCTCCCTGAGAATGTGAGGTACTGTGGTCCTGTTCAAACAGAGGGCTGTTGCACTGAAACACCGCCCCATCTCACAGCTTGGGGAATTCACTTCTGTGCCTGAACCAATTTCATCTGAGCTTTCTTCTTCCCTTTCCCTGTATGTTCCTGGTTTTATTTTAGCCAGCTTGATCCAAACTACCCATTGCTCTGTCTGAACAAGAATTATCACTGAACTAACCACACAAGAACAAGGGAGGAGATAATCAAAAACACAAATGAGCATGAGAATCTTGTGTTTTTTGAAAATTCCCCTAATTAGCATTACAAGCCTATCTTGAGAAGGATGCGTGATAGTGTCAAGCCATATGGTGAAAAGAAAGACAACATTCAAATAACAAGTGACACATTTGCCAAAAGCCAGTGCAGAGGCATCATCACTTTATATCCCAGGTGTTAAGTGCATTGTCCCAGGCACTCTTTGCCATACACTTTTGCTGTATGTCAGCGCCTTACTCAGCACCTTCTTCAAAGAGCAGAAATGAAACCTTTTAGAAAGCCTTGTGAGACACCCAGGATCAGCGTTGTAACACAGCACTCTCCCTTTGCAGTGCCTCCAAATGCACCCAGAAAATGCTATATTCCTCTTGCTAACTCATTCCAGTTTCTACTTGTTCCATGAAACTAAAATCTCATTTCTACATGTGCTTAGCTTTACAATTCATTCTCCAGTCTCTGTTTAAAACAGGTCAGATTCTAGCTATAAATTGCTTCAAACATCCTGAGAACTTCTGCAAAGCACAATGCAAATTTGAAAAGTTCAAGCCTAGTGCTAATGCAATAAAAGAAGGCAAATATGATTCCAGATATACAGTTGGTGTAATGCCTTTAGGAAGTGCTCCATCAGTTTGATTTAGAAAATGATTGCATTATGTTAAAACAACTAAATTGGATAAGACGAAAAGGGATTTGTTGACATAAATCTTGTCTTTGGGCTTCAAACCCCTCCAAGTAAATACAAATAAGAAAATATATACAGAGAGAACTGCCAATTTCCCCTGAGAAGATCTGTTTTCAAGGAAGTAAAAGTCTATATTGGAAATCAATCTCATTGTTTATAAAGCAAGAAACCTCTATTGGAAGTCAGCAGAAAGGAACATTGGAAGCAAACCATCAAATAGCAGAGAACAAAGTGAAAAAGTAACCAAACTATACAAACCACACGTATTGTTTTCAAATAATTCTGTGATTCTGACCTCATCTGCAATAAATTTGGAATAATTTGGCATGTGGACACCACCAGCTCAAAGGAAACAAAACACAATGTAAGAGCAATCAGGAACAGCCCAGTAGTTTTAATAAAGGTTGGCCTGAGCGATCAGCAGAGTGAAGAAACAAGGCAGAAACAACCTTAGGCAGCAGAAAATCTGTTTTGCATGGACCTGATATGATGTGCTGGTGGTAATCTTTAGCCTAACAAGTGATCAAGATAGCCATTCACTTTGATACTTCTCCTGCCAGCAGAATCCTATCAACCTAATGGGAACAGGGAGCATGGGCACAGGCCTGGGTAGGAGATGAAGGATTTGCCTCCCTTCTGCTTTCCCCTGTCCCTATAGCTCCAGAAAATCATGAGGAAGAGAAGCAGGGAGCACAGCCTGATGGAGAAACCTTTCCATAGTCAGCTGTGATTTAACCAATCAATTCTTCCTCCAGCTCAGCCTTGTTTGTCCACAATATCCTTTTTAAATAGGTAACTGAATGGCTTGGCTGAATTAAAAAGATCTGGGAAATAAGTGCGGCTTCATGATGTAGAAATGACAGGAAAAATTATCAATATGTACATCTGTGAAATGCCTAAACAGCTGTCAAGAAGTGAAAAGAAACAAACCTGAAATGCCACTGTTACACATCCTCACACAAAATTAATTCTCTGTAAAACCATTACTGCTCCTTTATCTGTAACACCTGCAGGAAAAGATTTGCTAGATGGTGGGTTAATTCAGTAAGATTATTCAAAGCTTTGATTGCTGAGCAATGGTCAAAGGCTTGTTGGTTACTATCCCTGAATTCCACAGGCTGTTGTGGCCACAGTGATTGCTGACAGCCCTTTGTCCAGACGGACAGCAGTGGCAGCGATGGTGGATAGCTGCCCACGCTGAGTGAAGGAGCAGGCACAGGTGAGGGGAATCTCAAGCCATTCCCTGCAGAGTGGGATCCATTTTAAGGGTTGCCAGTCTGGAAGTTTCTGGATCCTAGCATCAACTCACCCTTTATTTCAACCAAGTCATCACATGAGCAAATGTGAATCAGGTTGTCGTACATACATACACCAACGGGCGGCATGGCTGCAAAGTTATTACAGACAGAATCCAACAGAAATTGAAAAGTCCATGCTTTATCTCCTCATATATAGAGTGAAATCACAAGGGCATCTTGCCCTTGCTGTGAAGCTTCAGGACATTAGGGATTGTGGGGAATGGGGTGCCTCAGCCAGCAGCAGTAGTGAACCAACTCTGGTGCCTCTGGCCCCCCTAGGAACCATTTCAGCCCTTTTCCTCACTGACTGCTTTCACTTCTCCAGAATTGTCCTCATCTTCATGAGAGACTGGGTATCCTCATTTCCTTGTCCCAGTGGTGTGTATTAGTACCAGCTGTAGTGCTGAACTAAATCCTGAACGCATTACTGGTCCATGAAAGAGTAAAATCCTCTGTCCCAATCAGCACTGTAACAGACTGCCCAAAATCCTTGCCATGCACTGAATTAGTCTGGTCTTTGACCCTATAGGCTAATGCCCACATATTGTTTAGGTGAGTAAGGTCATCCCTGTGCAAGAGGCGAATCCAACACTGACTTTTGAGGAAAGCAATCATTTGTATAGCAACAACTCCTCATCAGCTCCTGCCCTTGCCATGGGGAAAGTAAAGAACAGCAAGAGGGAGTCTCTTCATTCTCCTTTAGTAACATACTGCTTAGGCATGGAGTCACACCTTAATATGGGGGCTCTGATCCGCTGAGGACAGGGATGATGCTAAGGACCAAAGTTCCTGTTGATCAAACCATGGGAGGAATGTACAGAAGAGAAAGCAAGCAAACTGCCTTTCCTTGGACTTCTCAGGCCAGGAACGGTCTGGGGTTTCTCCACAGACAAGGCTGCCAAAATTGAAGCAAGCAAAGATTTATAAAATCACCTTCTATTCAGACAATATTTAGCAAAGGACATTCTCCTTGAAAGCCAGTTTTCGATGATGCTTATAGATATTCTTGCACTGCCAGCTCATCCCTCCCAGGGGACTGAGAACCGTACTAGCATTACATAATTTCATCTTCTATTAACGTGTTCAAATTGTGGCCATTACACAGCATGAGGGTACAAACTGCAAATGTGAAGGAGATGCTAAACTCACTGGAGGTTTCACTTGGTGTCTCACAGAAAGTCCTGTGGGTAGATGTCATCTCACTGCAAAGGCCTCTCAATTATTTTTCATTACAGGAGAGAGAGTTGGTTGAGATGGCATTAGCACAACTCAATTTTCACCTAAAGATGGTCTTAGCTTCCACCAGCACTTGTTCTCTAACCTTACACTACCCCTGCTCAGTCTGCTTCCACCAGGATAAAAAATGTCATGGTCATGCCTCTGATATGTAAAAATGTTTCCATGGAAACCTATGGATATAGGTAATTGGTAGATTGCTGTGACACTTCTACAAAGGAACAACATGTTTACCTAAAATCCTCAGGTGCTAGTAAGGTTGGTTTTCATCCTAGACCTACTCACTGCTGCCTCAGCTGCCAAAAAGAGTCATTGTGGCCCTGCACATGGCCAATTTTCACCCCAATAGTGATTTTGTTTCCCAAAGTCACCTGCTGGAAAATTAGAAATAGAAATTAGACATCCTGACTCTGAATCTTATGTTTCAATCATATGGCCATTCTTTCCTGTTCTGCCTTTGCCAGTTTCATACAGTTCTACTTTTTATGATATTCATGCTCTTCTTCAGCACCTCTCTTCTCCAAATGAAATCAACAGAAATCACTGCTAGTTTAAAAAATGAAGGAAACAATATTTTCAGTAACTCTAACAATTGCTCATAAAGAGAAAAAAAAGCACTCCAGACACCTGCACCTCATCAGGTTTTTAGTAACTGCTGTTTTGGGACTACTCTTCCCTCTGCCTTTTCTGCCATCAGAAGACAAACTCAGATATAACATTTTACTTGACATCTATCAAGATCTACCATTCTGTTCTAGCCTTGGGAAGATATGGAGGAGAAATAAAATAGCTGTAACAACTAGTTCTATGTACGTAGGAGCCAGTCCTACACTTCTGGATAAATATACCATATAAAAATCCCTAGGAGATGAGCAAATGCAGTAACCATGGCTTATCTGTATGGCATTTGATAAATTAAAAGGGACTAAATAGTGATTTCTTTTTGACAATTTATTCTATTTCCTCCTAGTATTAAAAAAAAGAAAGCAAAAA
Organism: Polioptila caerulea; assembly: GCA_013397295.1. Classification (NCBI taxonomy): domain Eukaryota; kingdom Metazoa; phylum Chordata; class Aves; order Passeriformes; family Certhiidae; genus Polioptila; species Polioptila caerulea. Next base: position 81,786 of record VYXF01001940.1, read on the forward strand.
GCCTATTTTTAGATACATCAAGTTCTTGTCAATGTCTAAGTGCTGCATTCTGGGCAGCTGCCACTCACCAAAAGTTCGGGGAAGTAGAGTCAGCTGCTGAGAGGGCTGGCAGCCTGGATCCCTGCAGCGTCCTCACAGCATCACTGCCACCACACCTGGACCTCCAAGGGCTTCAGAGGCAAGAGGCACAAGGCAACAGCCAAGAACCCTAGAAATTAATGGCAAGATTTCTACTATTTCAGACAGGTGAGTGTGTCATCCAGACACTTCTGCAGCAGTCAATTTCTGATTTCATCTACTTCAAGAGCCAATTAAACACATTTCAACTAATCCTCACCCCACCAGCACATCATGTTGTCCTGCCTGGCACCACAGGTGAACAGGGCAGAGTGATCCACCCTAGGGATGAGGAAGACTCTGCTGGCAGCCTGGGATGGAGGAATTCACACTGAAGTAGTACCCACATGTCTGCATGAGACAAGATCAGAAGTTCACAAAAAAGATAATTCAATTATCCTAAAAAAAAAACAAACACAAACTTACAAAAAAAACCCCACAAAGTGGAAAACAGTAAATAACATAGAATTCACAACNTTTTTTTGCTAAAAGTCTTGTTCCAAGGCATGTAAAATGATATAAATTAGAAAAACCTCTTCTTGGATGAAATAATCTCCAAAAATCCCCTTCATATTAAAAATACATTTTTCTTATAAAACTGAAAACATCTACTAGGATGCTAACTATTTTGTATGCATCTCAGTTATTATATTATTTGCATCCAGTTGGAGATGGCAGAACTTCTCAGGGGGAAACTAACATGGGTATTTTAAGGGTTGTTTTTTCTTAAGTTTTTTTTCTTTTCAGTCTTCTATGTGCAAAACCTAGAAGCTTGTTTTTCTCTTTTATCAGAGAGGAAAAAAATGATCCTGATTCAAACCAGCACTGAAATACAAGGCTCTGCCTGATGTTACATAAACGATGATGTAATGCTGAAGTATTTCATTACACATGCAGGTCTGTTCCTCAGACCAGCAGTGATTTATTACATTTTGTCAATCCCATTTTATGTACCCGCATCATTTTTACATCGTTTTTCTTCATGACATTGTTACATTCTCACAGAAGCACATAGAGATAACATCGTAACAGTGCAGCCAATGAAGTTAGCATTTTACAAATAATGTTACTATTAAATAAATATACCAGTGAGGGGAAAATGGTCTTTCTGAGAGAGTGAAAAGCAAATTTACCTTTGAATAATCTGACGGGGGGAGAGGCCATAAGTCCAATAAGAAAATTGAGTTTGCATCCTCTCGGAGTAGCTCCTGCCTTCATGCAGAACAGTGAGGAAATGCTGTTCTTGCCTCTTTTTGGTTTAATCTCACATTCCCTTTGTTCTCCTAATGTGTTCTGTGTGCTACTGGCTAGATCTTATGCACCAGCTGCTTGGTTAAACAGATGCATCAGCAAGTGAAAGAAGATCAACACATAAAATCTGTTTTGACCCTGAAATTATCAAACCATTGGACACACCAGCCATTTTTCCTCATCATCCATCAAGATTTATTAGAAAAAGTACACCAAACAACACTGCTTCTTAATGGGAGAAAAAGAATTTCAGAAACTGTAAGTTCAAGAGATATGAAGGTCATGTCAAAATAATGTAGCAGGCTATTTAGAAGATGCATTCCCACAGAAATATTGTTAAAGAAAATAATCCTTCTAACAAGCAGCTCACAAAAAATTAGCAGTCAGCCATTAACCTGCATCAAGCAAAATGTTGCAGTGAGAAGCTGCAGTTGAAAAGAATTTTAAATTTTCTTCTTCCTAAAGCACAGGGCCAGATTCTGCTTTTAATGAGTCACTAGAAAAACCAAAGAAATCTTGATTTTTTTAAAAAATTTATTTCTTGACATTTTAAATGGTGTCTCCCGCTTGGACATATAAACAGCAAATCCCTGGTGTTTTCTAGGTGACTTCCTTCTGAGGGGAACTGAGGCTCCCATGTGCCAAAAGGACTCATCCCACAGGGACATCTGCTGCCTCCCTGGAGCCTGGGTGAGAGATGTTACTAGAAGATTCCCTGAATTGAGTCAGCACACTTATTATTCACTGGTCTTGCCCAGGTTGGCAGTAATGACACTGAGGAGAGAAGTCCTAGGGCAATCAAAAAGGGCTTCAGGGAACTGGGATAACTGGTTTTAAGGACAGGAGCACAGATGTAGTTTTCCTCAATTCCTTCAGTAGCAGGGAAGAATGCCAAAAGGAACAGCCACCTGATCAACATATGGCTTAAAGACTGCTGCCACCGGTGGAATTTTGGCTTTTTTGCTCATGGGGTGTTTTATAGGGTGCCAGGCCTGCTGGAAAGAGATAGAGTTTGCCTATATAAAAGAGGTGAAAGGATTCTAGCCCTGCTAGAGTTGGCAGGGCTGATTGGGAGGGTTTTAGTCCAGGTTGGAAGGGGGAATATCATAAAACCAGGCTCAGCAGAGATGAGCCTAGACTGTGCATGCCAGCGTTGGAAGTGAAATCAGTAGCCCAGCTGAAGAGCATCCACACCAGTGCACACAGTACAGGTAACAAAGCAAAAATGGGAGGAAGCCATTGGCAGCAGGAAAGCTGTGACAGTAACCATTACCAACAGGCGGTGGGATGACTCACATGGCTGGAGTGCTGCCACCATGGTTATAATGGTTCTTCAGAAGGGACAGGTGGGGAAGCAGAGGCAGTGGAGTGGCTTTGTACATTAGGCAGTGTTTCACCGCACACAGCCCAAGGACAGTGATGACAAGGTTGAGTGGCTATGGGTAAGAATCAAGGGAAGGCTAACAAGGCAGATATACTGGTGGGAGTCTGTTACAGACTGCACAACCAGAATGAAAAGGCAGATGAAGTATTCCATGAGTGGCTGGCTAAGTTCCACGAGCACTAGCCCTTGTTCTTGTGGGAGAATTTATCTTGCTGATGTTTGCTGGAAACTCAAGACAGCTGAGAGGGGGCAGTCTAGGAGATTCCAGAGTGTGTGGAAGATAACTTCCTGATTCATAAGTGAGCCTATCAAGGGCAGTGCCCTGACAGACCTGCTGTTTTCAAACAAAGAAGGGCTGGTGGGAGATATGGATTGTTTCAGTGATCATGAAATAATTGCGTTGAAGTAAGGAAGAGGGTAACAAATCCTCTGCCTTGGACTTTGACCTGTTCAAACACTGGTTCATAGAGTTTTCTGGAAAAGAGTTCTTAAGAACAAATGGGTCCAGGAAGGCTGGACATACTTTAGAAGGAAATCTTAAAGATGCAGGAGCAGGGATGTCTCTATGTGCCAAAAGATAAGCTAGTTGGGAAGAAGAAACTGGTTGGGTCTAGATGAAGAGGGAGTTTTTGCATGCATTCAGGAAAATAAAGATATCTTTTGACCTTTGGAAGAAGATGAAGGCAACTCTGCAAGAGTACAAGGCTGTTGTTAGGTTATGTAGATAGAAATTTATAAAGGTGAAAGCTCAGCTAGAACTGAATCTGGTCACTGCTTTGAAACATGATAAAATGTTTTCATAAATCCTTCAAACAAAAGGAGGTATGAGGAAGATATACATCCTTTATTAGATGGGGGGAACATTTTCATCAAGGATGAGGAAAAGGCTGAGATACTTGATGCCTTCTTTGCCTCAGTCTTTTACAGAAAGACTGGATATCCTCAGGGCAACCAGTCCCGTAAGGTAATAGAAAGGGATAGGGAGCAGAAAAGACCCCCTGAAATCCAGGAATAAGTACTTAGTGACCTTCTGAGCTATTCAGACATTCATAAGTGTATGGCACCAGATGGGATTCATCTAAGGATACTGAGGGAGGTGGCAGAAGATCTTGCCAAGCTGCTCTCCATCATTTAACCAGTCCTGGCTAATCAGGGAGGTCGCAGATGACTGAAAGCTGGATGGTGTGATGCTTATCCATAAGAAGGACCAGAAAGAGGATCTGAAGAACTACAGCCTGTCAGTGTGACTCTGGTGCTGGAGTAGGTTATATAATGAAGACCCTCTTGTAGGTGATCATACAGTACATGCAAGACAACCAGGGAATCATGCCCAACCAGCATGGGTGTGTGAAAGGCAGGCCCTGCCTGACCAACCTGGTCTCCATTTATGACCAGATGACCTGCCTGGTGGATGAAGGAAAGACTGTAGATATTGTCCACCTGGACTTTAGTAAAACCTTTGATACTGTCTCCCATGGCATTCTCCTGGAAAACTGGCATCTTTGATGGATGCAGGCTGCTTTTTTCTTCTCAGCAGAGTTTAAAAAAAGAAAGAAGTTTGCTGTCCAACCAGCCATGAGATTTAAACTGGGCAAATAGGAGTTTGATTTCTTTTCGGATAAAAGAGATGTTACAACTAAGAATTTTATCTTGCATGGAGGCATGACAAAGTATGAGGCAGAATCCTTCTTGATTACAATCTTCCATCATTTTGATTTTATAATTACTGAATGGAATCAATCAGCTTTCAATTGTTACCTTGGTGAAAGATTAAAACATCATTACTTGTCATACATATTTCACACTTTAGCAAATTTTAATAAACTGAATGCATGAGAAATGTTCATATTATCTTTCACAGTACTGGGAAGCTAATGACATTTCTATTGATTTAAATTGACCCACGTTTGTTGGTCAAAATAACTCAGATTCAGGCAAGGCAAGGACTTCCACTATAAACACTAACAAATGAAGACTGCTGAGCACCGAAATGGCTAAAATAGAATCATTACTCAGAAACACCTTCAAACAACTGGAAATGTGCCAGGGAGGTCTTATCTTCCTAATGATCAACCTCTTTTGGTCTATTGATCCATTTGTAAAGGATACATATTGGTGATCTCTTCATGACAGCACTAGGGAGGAGGTAAAGGAGAGCACTACAAAGCAGGCAACGCAAGACAAGCAAGGGAAGCCATCTCAGTCACAGAGGCCCATCAGCCACGAGAGCCTTTTTCACCACCTTGGTACTTTGGTAGGAAGACAGATGCCTTCCTGGGGATCTGGCCTTTGCTTGCTGTGACAGAAATATTTTCTTCATGGTGCTTATCACCCAGGCCAGTCAAGACAAACCCTTGGACTCGCCATCAGTGTGCTTTGCCAAACAACAGCTGGTGCTAGTGCTAGCCTTCACAGCTGTGACAATCAATGCCACAACACCGTGTGTAAGCCAGGCATAGTTTATGCAGCTCCAGCCTGGTCAACTCAGGGTAGCAAGGCCTCTTCCATGAGGAAAGTGATGGGAAGCAAATCTAGAGGTTTTTGTGCGTTCTGAATACAATAAATACAAATTGCAAGACATTCTGTTTCTCTTACCACAAACAGTAAACCAAGACTCCAAGTTATCCATTTAACTTAAATAACCCTATCTATTAAGACAAGCAGATATACTTGCGACTCAATGTTCCTAAAAGTTTTAGAAATCTAGTACAACTGGCACTTTTTTGCTGAATCATATTTTGTTGTTTGAACTTTTATTGGTGTGTTCTCTTCTACTTCTAAGCACAAACTAATAGCAAGATGATGTAATCAGAATCTTGAATTACTCAGACTTCATTACTATTATCAATATGTTACAGAACAGTTACTAGTATACTATGAAATATTATAAATAATTAAAACTTAAATACATTTTTTTAATTAATATGGTACATTTTGGGATACACCTTTTTTTCTTCTTCTCTTACAGTCCAATACTGGGATGCTATTAGCCTACACACCTGCAAGCTTTTATAAACAATTCATCTCTAAGCACTTGGGGAGTGCCACTAACAGCAACAGACATAGACACAGCCTTAAAGCTGAGCATATGCAGAAGTGTTTGGAAGACCAAGATTTAACTTTATTGCCTTCTACTGATCTTGAGTTCCCATGTCAGCCAGTGAAGGAAGCACATTTACCGTTCTGTAGGACAACCCAATAATACTATTTATGGTTTTAATGTATGCACTCACAGGTACATGTAATTCAGTAATTTACAGCAGAATTTCATCAGCCACAGAATGCATTAGCAAAACAGCAACTTAACTGAATTACCAGCTGATTTCTAAAATTACTACCAGAAACCTTAATCATCCTTCTCCTTCTGTAACACCAATCTTCATGAGTGGGTAGGTATACTGTATGTCATGGTTTTAACACGTATAATGCAAACCACTTTATTTATTAGCACGCTTGCTCTACCAATGCTGTGTTCTTTGTTTCAGAAGTCTCCAACACAGAAGTATGGATGTGGTGTTGTATCTCTATATTATTACTATTTGAGACCAGCTTTACCAGGCATGGAGAATGCATAATTGCTGTGGTAACCCTTGGAAACCATGCTCATCCTGTTACACAGTGCATGCACACACGTAGATGTTCAACAATCCCTTACCTAAAACTTGCTAACTCATTTGCAATGCATCACCCAATAGCAGATAAAATAGTTTATACATATTATTCCCTGCAGATCAGGGAGATAAAGGTACTTAGAAAGCAAAGTTGATAACAATCTTCCCTCATTTTGACATTCTTGTGTTTCTTGGTATATTCCTGTTGGAAACAAAGGACAAATTGTGCGCAATAACCTCTGTTGTAGAGGTTATTGGCTACCCAGTGAATCTGACTCTTCCAAAAGTTGCACTTTGAACACAGGCAAGCCAGGGTTTCAGGCCCACTTCTACACTGTACAACAACAAATAAAATCCTGAGATTTTAGGAGGAATGGATGAGACTTCTTTGAAGTTTGGCACAGATGAGTAGGTATTTATGGAATAAATATTGGAAATGTAAGAAAGAGCTGCACAAAGTTGAACTGGCTGAGAGTTTGACTTTCAAGTGTTTTAAAAATGCACCAGGGTGACTGCATGTCACTGAGTGAGGTTACAGCCTTGGGCATCATATCTCAGGATGGTTCAAATCAAGTTTTCCTGACACTATATCCCTCATCCATCAGACAGAATTGTTGTGCTAACTGAAACATTTTCATAAGCAGCAGACACATCACAAAAGCCCATTGCAAATGACTATTTTACAATCTAAGAGATATTAACATCTAAATCTGCCAAAGGTAAAATACAAATACATACACCAGGAAAATGGAACTGAGCTTGGAACACCTAATGAAGGGAATGTCTGAAGCAGTCAGTGCTTTGGACCAACAACACCAAAAAACAGAGGACTGTAAATTATATTTTAGGATAACAGAATCCTGACTAGGAAGGCATCTACAAATGTCTTCAACTCCAGACCTTGCCCAGGACACCTCCAAGAATCAAACCACATTCCTGACAGTGTTTTCCAAATGCTTCTTGAACTCTGGCCGGCCTCCTGTCATGACCACTTCCCTGGGAAGTCTGTTCTGGTGTCCAACCACCTTCTAGAAAAAAAGCTTTTCTTAAAATATCAAACCTAAATCTATCCTGACACAGCTTCATGCCATTCCCTCAGGTCCTTTCTCCCATGATAAAGGATAATTCCTTAGCTCCCTGTATCTCTTCATAATGGGATATATGATGTTTAAATGTTTTTGCAGAAGTACAGGCTATGTTGGGGATTTTGTGTTTCTTTATACTTAAAAATCAGAGTTCCAAGCAACACCAGTGGTGCACTTGCTCCAGTTCAAGGCCACAGGCAAAGTCTCCTAAGCAACTTGCTTACATCCATAAAATAAAGACATTCCAGTCTTTGAACTTCCTTGCAGTGAGTGAGCAGCCAACAAAACACCCCTTGGTACCAGCCCACATGCTCACCAGGAAAGCTGGGTACCAGGAAAACAAAACCACACTAACTGCTAAGGAAATCAGCAGCAATTTTCTTCTGATTATATTGTCTCAGGAACAATCAGACACTGTACCTCACATTCAAAGACACAAAAAGAGACACTTTTATCTTGTTGATGATTTGTTGATTAATGGCTTCCAAACAGTTGAGGTCATTTACTGCATATCCAACATGACTGATGAAACCCACTGTGGTAATAATCTCAAATCAGAGACATTAAAAATGAGCCTCAAGGACAGAATTCTCCCTCTCCTATTCCCACATAATGGCCATTTATACAGCTACAATAAGCTTCAAAGTGCATGTCAGAATACCAAATTTAAACACAGGAGGCTGACTGGCAAAGTAAAATGAATATAGAAGATTTTACTCCCAATATGTTTTAGCTTAAGAGGCCTCTTATGGAATCACTGTTAAAAGAAAAAATCGATAAAATTATGGCAGTGACACAAAACCAATAAAGCAGACAAATTTGGAATCAAGGAATCACTTTTACACTGCATCACTCCCTAAGAGAACAAAATGTGTTGCTAAACTAAAGCCCCATTAAAATGTCATCTACTCTTCCTGTTTTTCTTTCCATGGTCACTGATTACCAGGGTTTCTACTTTCTAATCAATTTGCTTTTAATATCTTGCTCATACCATGTCAAGTATTGGCTTTAGAGCCTCCATTCACTTCAGGAGGACCAGGAACTCAAACTAGGATTTTATTGGGTCTGTAGCTTGGCACGACCCTGCAGGGGCCCTGCACCTATGCCCACTAACTGCCCACCCCAACCCTCCGTCCACCAGATATCTCCACAGCTTCACCATCAGCAAGAAATTCCTACCTCTTACTAAGCATATGTACTTATATATATGTGTATGGATATGAATATAGATACATATATATAAATATCCGTGTATGTAGATCTATGATTCCAAGGAGGGAAAGATGAAGTGTATACAGATAAACTAAAGATTTCAAACATGTATAGGTCCCACTGCCCTGTCAGCTCACATAGTTATCCTGTCCAGCTGCAATCCAGCTGCACAGCCTACCTCAGACTGGAGCCCCAGTACACTCGAGAGGTGTCATTTCCTGGTCCCCATTTTCTCTTCCCCTTGTTCTAAATTAGGTGGGACTTGGACTGCAGAACCTGCAGGTCTGATGCATGGCTAGGATCGTGAGTATGATCCTGTCCTCCCTTCACCAAGGGCCATGGCTCAGCTGAGGGTCTCATTTTGAGTAGTCCTCGGCTTGTCTGGTTATGGACTGACACAGGTGAACCACTACCACAGGGAAGAAGGAGACATGGGTTTCAAGGCTGGAGAGGGGCTGCAGGTGTTTGGGATTCTCTCTAGTAACTTGTTGATTTTTCCCTTCTTTGTTACAACAAAATACACTTTAAACATCTTCACAGATGTATGTGGAAATGTGAATTCTGTTGTTGCTACGTATTGTTAATGAAACTATAAATGCCTTATGACTCAAGGATCTCCAGCCAGAAGAGAAGAGCTTAAAAATGGAACAAAATTGCTATCTACAATTTTAATGAGCAGCTCTCCCACTGAAAAATGCTTTTCAATTTAAATTCTATTAACAGGAAATTAGGAGTTCACCCATCACAGTGTTTTTATTTATTTTAAAATGAAACCTAAGAACATCAAATTGCTATCAGCACAAATGTTTGATGGGCCCAGAAATAAATTAAACCATTTTATTACATTTTTTTTACCCCCCCCATGTTTATGTTATAATCTCCAGCAATTTACATTTAATAGACAAAATCATTAAGAATATGGTGTAAATTGAGATTTGGGGCCGAATCCTCATTGCTCTGAAATCCATGACAGAACTGGCACTGATTTCCATATGATCAGCCTTTAGAGTAGGATGTTTGTATTCACAGTACATACAGCACAAAAAGGGGTTGAGCCCTGATTATTCACTTGACCATTCTCTCACTGGGGTCAAGAGGAGAACACCACAATGACCTTGTGGAACAAAAAACTTTTATACTTGCTGTCTGAATTCCTTTGTAAAATATATATCTACATATAGAAGTATCATGTATATATTTTAGGGATAAATGCATGCGTTTGTGTGTAGCTGTGTCTATACATATGTCATACTTATACCATACTTGTGTTTGGGTGCAGCTCTGTGTCTATACATATGTCAGTGTTAAATACTCTACTGCACTGCCCAGATGGCAAAGAGTCTGTCAGGTAAATGGAAATTAGTCCATGTTAAATAGTTGCATGTGCAATGTATGGCTCAGCAGATAGTACAATATTCCAGCATACAGAGTCTTGTGATTTTATTTGCAGAGCAACCAGTACCTGAAGCATAGTTCTCCAGTGTCCAAAACTACCTGATTTAGAAAAATTGCATCACCCCATGCCTTTTCTTCCAGGAAAGATACTGAAAATACCTAATTTCAGCCTGGCCAGAAATATAGTAACACCAATCTTTCTCCATGAATCATGGCTTCTTCGGTGGTAATGTCCAAAACCAAGAAGCATAAGGATACACAAAAAAGGAGATAAAAAAGACTAGCTAGAATTTTGCAAATCTCAGGAAAAACACAAACTGTAATTGTATTCACAATTACAATGTTTCAAATCAGTGCAAGACAACAAGGAAAGCTCCTGTCTTTCTTTGGTTGAGTATTTGTTATTTTCATTTGAACTGTATTGGCTCAGTCATTCCTTGATCTAGTTTCCACCAAAGTTTGTTTTTCCAATATTGTGTTTTTAGCAAAGAATTTCCACACGTTTACAATATAGAAACGTGACTTCTTGCAGTATGAGGCTGCTTGCCTTTCTATTTCAAACCCCTTGTCACGTGCCCTGAAGGCTTGGTCTCTGTGAACCAATGAAAACCCAAAGAGCACCAATAAAACCTGATAACAACTAACATTGTCAAAACATGCAGGCAAATGGAACAATGCCCTTCAGGGAGCTACACTTTATAGGTGCACTCGTAAAGAATGTAGGATGAGGTTAGGTCTTCCATGTGTTCAGAACCAAAACCTGCTCCATCCCTCAGGTTCACTCCTAGTCCTCCTCTCCCTCTGGGCTGCCAAGCCTTGCTCACAGCACATCTCCGGTGTGGCAGCACTATATATGAGGTGAGCTTCTATGCCTAGTTCCACTCCCTGCAGTGTAAGGTTGCCCAAGAACTCTGCCAAAACTCACTCTCAGTTCCGCACGTCCACTAGAGAGAGCAAGTGAGGGAGGGAGAAGTAGCACTGGAAATCACTGAGCTACTGGAGTCTGGATTCCTGATGCTCTGCCTCTCAGGCTAGAGTTTTCCAATTTAGCACAAGCTCCAGATGAAGGTTTCTTTTATAAGAAATATCAAAAATATACCTTTCACGTGTAGGTTTTCTATGAAGTTCAATAATAGGTGAATGCAGAGAGGCATAGGCCCCTCAAATGCGCCTTCCATCGCATCTCTTCTCTTTGTGCTGGCTGTCATTCCTAATTAAATTATTTTAAATAAGTGCTTCTACCTGTCTAGCTGAAATTAGTCCATAGGTCCCAATGAGAGGTGCAAGCATACAGACATTGATGCACTGTGTGTGTCTGTAACAGACCAGTCTTTGCAGGGAAAAGGAGCAAAAAGGCTTGGTCTTGGCTGTTATTGGTAACACTGCCAAAGTTCCTGACAGGAACGCATACAGGGAGAGGAGCATTGCTGTCTTGGTGCTGCAGAGGATACAAAGCTACAACACATATAAGTGGTCCCGGTTACATTGCCACTTTTCCTTGGATCCTCTTGAGCAATGCAGCTGCCATCAGAGCTGAAATGTCTCTCAGCAGCTCAGATATCTCTGCTCTTCTGCCACCCTCATCACTGTGCCCCCTCTGCAGCAGCCACACCTCCAGAGTCTACAGGGCCAAAACATCTCCCTGGTGAGACTCCATCACTTCTCTGATGTCACCACCTTCACTGGCAGAATCTGAAGCAGCTGGCAACACTAAAGCCAGTTTCATACCAGCACTGTCCCAGATATGTCTACAGGGTAGATCAAAGGGAGGAGCAGGCCTCCTTTTCCTTCCTCAGCCACACCACGTAGAGAAGGGTGTGGTCTCAGCAGCTTGTTGTTGTGCTGTGCAGGGATCCTCCTATATCCAAGCACCATGCACTTGCTCTGAGTCTCTGACCACAGCAGGCTCAGGCTGAGCTGCTGCATGCCCAACCAGCTCTGAGCACACGCAGAGTTAGCACCATCCCTCCAGCCTGCCTATGGCTGTGTTTTCTATCCCTTAATACTCAAGCTCTCCATGCCATTAAATGTGCAAGTACATTTTAAGTGCTTGCAGCTGGTTCAGCCATGAGAAAAATGAGCCTTCTTAATATGCTGCTCTAGAAGGACTGAGACATGCCATCTCCCTCAGATCACAACCCCAGTTACTGTCCATCACAAGACAGAGAGCAGCTTGATCATCTCCAGTGTGGACTAACTACTTAGCCCAGTGTTTTTCCCTGAATTCTGGTAATCTCTTTCTTCCACATCTCATATGTCTTTGCACTCGCTACCAAATCCAAATTTGACACAACAGGCCACTCCATTGGTTTCAGAGGACCCACACTTCTGGATGCCAGTATCAGATCCTGCTCTTCATCATCCATGATCCTACAGGGCCACTCATCTGCTGCTCTCTGAGTGTACACAAAGCAACTGTTCGAGCAGGAGCATCCACAATGACTGAGTAGGTTGTTTAAATAATCTCTACTAATATCCTTTCTCCTTTTCTTTGCTAAATCCACCTACTGAAAGAAAGGTCACTTCAAAGGGAGACTCTTGGTCTGCCTGACATGATGGCATGCTGAGATAATTCAGAGCAGTTATGATAAATGTTCCAACTACCAGCATCAAGAAACAGACAATAGGCTCACAGCAACATCAGATTAAACATGTTTCCACAATTATCTGGGGAATTGTCTGGCTGATTGTACCCCTTTCTTGACAGTTTTTACTGCCTAGAAGAGAGTACCACAGAGGGTTGTGTGAAATATAGCTGCAGTGCTTCAGACTCCCCTAAAAGTCAAGGAAGCTTCGTTAGAGAAGGAGTGTCACTTGTCAAGTAAGAATGGATGTGTTTGTAACCTCTGCCCCACAGGTTCCACTTGGTCCATTTGGGACAGAAGCAGTGCTTCTTGAAAGGGCTAATTTTTGCTGCTGGAAGGGTAATGCTGCACCATTAGCTGGGTGGAGGGAGATACACTCAGCCAGGTAAGAACGAGTCTGGGTGACAAAAGCCAAAAAGATTTGCCGTGAGAGGAAGCATGGCCTGTCAAGCCAGAATGTAAAGCAATCCTTGATCCCAACCAGTAGCTGTGCCAAAGAGGCTAGTACTCTGTAGCCCAGTCTTGATAACACTCAGCCTTGCCAAACAGCAAGTGGGAGCAGATGAAGCAAGCTGAGATGTACAAAAATATGATTTCAGAGCTGTAGGCAGGATCAGATTATGAAAGAAAAGGAAGCAAGAAGTAGTTCATCAGAGCAGCTCCATTTTAATTCAATTGCTTATTTCCTCAAGATCCTCCCTGCAGCATTTCATCTGTTTGTTTCCATTTCCATTTTCCATTGTTTCTCCAAAAAGAACTTACCTCTCAGGCTCCCCTCCTTCCTCAACTCTATGAGAAGACACTTCATTTGATTCCCAGCAACTCCACACACCCCTCTCCCTTAAGGAAGCCAGCCAGCCACCCTCCATCATACCAACCCATGAGATCTCACAGTTTGAATTAGCTGTGAGCAGGCACATTGATGAGTTCCCTTGGGGCTAGAGCCAAACCCATACCTCAAGACAGCTGTGCCAGACGACAGCCAAACCATTTCACAGCCTAATTTCTGATCTAGGTTCACTGTTGCTGGATCCCTGAAAGTGCTCAAAGCCAGGTTAAATGGGGTGACCTAGTCTAGTGGAAGGTGTTAGAACATGGGTTGGAACAAGATGACCTTTAAAGTCTCTTCCAGTCTAAACCAGTCTATGATCCTCTGTGTATTTTCCTACCAGACTACTCTCCCAAGTAACGTCTACAGGTAATTTCAGTGGCTTTGCTTTCATCTCCTCCTAAGGTATTTTCACTTATTGGCCAGCTTTTGCCACTGATGGAGCAACAGAGGTCCTAGAGACATACAGTTCCTGTGCCAGCTATAGCTAGTCTATAGCTGCACAAGATACTTTGGCCATGACAGACACTTACTGGACCAGCCTAGCTCCTTAGGGAGTTGAGCCAAACAAGCCCCAGACACCATACTGATAGGTCAGATTCAGGGGACCCCAGCCCATCCATAGGGACCATGGATGCACACATATTGTTGGCCAGTGATCTGGGCAGAGCTGAGACCTGTGACCAATCAGGTGTAGGGGCAGGAAATTCAAAGCCCCTCTAAAAGGGGGCGCACCTCAATAAACCCGGCCTGTTGCTGCATGAACACCCAGTGTCTTGCCACTTGTCTGTCTCCAAAACTGCAGCAAGTTCCCAGAGTTTGTGAAAATATGCACCCAGGTGGAGAAGAGAGACCTGGACTGGTGTCCCACTGGGAAAAGTCTGCACTGAGTTTGACCCAACTACCACACAAACGAGAATCCACACATAGTAAAACCATCCTAAAGTAATAGCCTTAGTACTAGATAAAATTTCATTTAGGGTTAATTGATGATTCAGTGGTTCGAATATAATTCCAGATAACCTGCTTGTAATTACTTGCTACGGTTTTGGCAATAAAAATGTTTTTACATTCACAATGCCTTTTTAATTTTCTCTTCCCTCCTCTCCTCACATTACCTGCTGTCATAATTAGGTTTTTAATTTAAAATAAAATAAAAACCCTGTGTTCCAATATGAGCAAAAATTCATCCTCAGCCTAAGTCCTGATTCTCCAGAGACCAAGTCTTATTATGGTTTGTCAAAACAAGTCCTGATGAATATCAGTATGGATGTTAACTAGTAACATTATGGAAAAAAGGCATGATATATTGCAGGACAACGAAAAACACCTGACTGTTCAAGCAGTACACATACATTCACACAAGAGCTCAGCAATGGTCAGATACCTTGCACTCTCCATCCTTATAAAGTAGTCCAGCTGTCCCCCAGGGGCCTGCAGAAGAAGAGTTGAATGCATAATGTGAATTCTGCCTTCGATTTATGGCTAATTTTAAAATAACTGGAAATAAAAAATGAAGAGGAATATCACCCATGGAGAATAGTCTGAACTCTGCTTTCTATCACTTTTCTACAGCTTCCATTTATCTATGTCAGCATAGATAGCTTTCTGAATATTCCAGTACTGTGAGCTATACCTTGGACCAGGCTTGTTCCTGAGGCAGGGCTTGCACACTATCCACACCATGTCCAGCCCATGCATCTGTAGTCCTCCATGGCCAGGAACTGGAGGTCCAAGCAGTTACCTGTGGGTCATACATGGCTGACACCAGAACAAAGTCAGACACAGTGAGGCACAGTCAACCAGTACTAAGCCCAAATATAGGGGCTTTAAAGCATATTTTATTATATTTTTTTGTAACAAACACCCAAGACCTTCTTTTTTAAGCCCCTCTTAGTTTCTGGAGGAAGGCAAGATTGTGATGAAGCAAGTTACAGGTTTTGGATTATCTACTGCCATGAACTCACCACATTTCCATCGTCTCCCCTGCCTGCATTGCCAGCTCTCTTCGATTTTCTACTATTTTTAGAAAACATAGGTGAGTTGGCATAAAATAACCATTAATATCTTTGTATCATCCTGGAGATTCAAGAATCTAATAAAATGCTTTATTGCTAATGCTCACACGATTATGAAGCCATAATTGATGCTTTTTCCCAGTCATGTTGGGAAAATGGGAGATTTGAGGAAAAATGCCATTAAAGGGTGTTTATGCTGCTCACCTTTTCAGTAACACAAATTTCTTATCACTCAGGTCTGGCACTAGGAAGACAATATAAAATAAGAGCTAACTGAAGCTTCTGGGTTTAGACAGAAAGTTAGCACCATGCATTTGTCTGTACTCACACCAACATATCCCATGAGCTTCCTAAAGCAGAATGCACTCCATGAGCAAAACAGAACATGTGCTAATTCACATTCTTAGAAAGGAAAGCAGTGAATCATTTCCAATGATTCAGTTGCTCGACTCATAGCACCTATATAATTCTGACTGGAAAGTAGCAAGCAAGACAATTTCCAGTATTTATTTCAGATTTACTATTAAATAAGCTTAAATGAAATTGACCTTGTTAAATCGCTGGCCTATGACTGAGGTCCAGTCATCAAGTGAGATCCCTAAGAAACCCATGGAGCCACCATATTGCTGGCCCTTGCTGTATGGGTTCCTTTCCCTAAACATTTATCAAACAACACACGTGACCTTGGTAGATGCTCAGATTTCTGCATGCATCAACACTATCAAAGGGACAAACCCTGGAGGGAGAAACACAGAAAGCAGGACTGATCTCTGGAGGCTTCTGGTTTTCATGGGGAAAATCCAGGTCAGACTGCAGAGCAGCTGTCAGCAGGACTACACACCTGAGCACAGAGCTAGAAGGAGAAGGCTGACTGCCCTCTAACACAGCAGTGCTGGAATCAGCCAGATCCCCACCGGTGGCTCCATCTGTGCCAAGCATACCAGAGCCTGAACGACACCAGGAAGACGGTGTCAGGCTGCAGCAAGTGCAGGGAGAAGAGGGAAAACTACTGCCAGAGTAGCAATCTGTGTTATTGAGTCCAAGTAAAAAACGCTACTTATATCTAAATTCAAGCATTCTGATGATGCAAAATTAAACATTTTGCCTCTTCCTGCTGACAGGGAGCAGCAAACATGATAAATACAGCCTAACATACATTTTAGTATGCTTTGTAAATTTGAACACGCACCATCCTCTGTGAATGGCTTGACAAAGAACACAACTCTCATTCTAGTAAGAAACCCTGTATCTGTTTCCTCAAGTTTGTTTTTTTTCTGCTATATTGACCTCAGCTACAAATTTCACAGCAAAAATACAACAGGTGGCTTGTGTCACAACACAGGAAATCACAAAAGTCTCTAAAGTGACCCTGATTTTCAGGCACTTCTGATTTTCTATCAGCCCTTTTTTCTCTTTTCATGCCTGCTATATAGGTAATATTGGAGCTTTATAACAGAAAAATGACACTTCTAAGTCACAATTAGGCTTTCTTGCTATGTTATTTTCTCTGAATTCCTACACCAGAGGATTTTTTTTTACTTTCTCTTCTATCACTGTAATTTCACTAGTTTGCATAGTGATATGTACATACAATAGCAGCAGCACAAGAAGAGGATTCACAATGCTACGTTGCTTCAGAGACCATTGCCCTCCTTTCCTCACTTCCTCAGGCACCAGCTGTCTGAAATTTTCTGCAAAATGATGTGTGTCAGTTTAGTATGATGATGGGAACCATGGATATCTGTGCACTTCACAATAATGCTGCTCTCTACTGAGTTGTTTTCTGCTAGCTGAAAAATGAAGGACCACAGTTTACATTAGAATCAAAAGGGAGACGTGCAGAAGCCAAGTCTTAGCAAAGTCACTGTCCTACCACACCAAGTCAAAGAGAAAAGACATTTACTGCCATTCCAATTACTCAGTTAATCCCAGTGAGCTTTTCCTGGAACAGATATCTGTGTCACCATTACCCAATGAACACAAGGCTATCAAGGTATTTTCCAAACAAAACTCTTCATAAAAGCACAACTTGAAATAAATGCCCATTGGCAGCACAGCTCTACCAGAGCTCCCTCACCAGGACATTTGCCACTATCCTCAGTGTGCCTCCTCACAGATTTAGGTCCAGAGTCAGCTCCAGATAGGTGCTCCTGCATTTAGTGGCAAATGAAGATACAGTTTCTTTCAGTGCAGAGGGAAAATGCTTGATGTTTCTTGATAGACCAAAAGTCCAAACTTGAAATGACTGCAGCTCTTCATTTACCACAAGTTTGAGCACTTTTGCTTTCACAGGGAGGGGAATTTTTCCCCCTAATCTACTACAGTTAACTGTAATCCTAAAATAAGAAAAAGAAGTATGTCACTTAGAAAGTGGACCTTCTTTGCTTCCTTGGATATTTGCTCCAAGATCTCATTTAGTGGAGAAAACGCAAAAATTTATTCTCTCAAATTTCTCTGAGCCTTTTTGTTCCAAGTTTCCCCTGGTCTCACCAGGTTGCGGTAACAATCAGGTTTATCATTTCACAGGGCCATTTGTTAGGTCTGTGTTCTCCTTCTTACTACATCACATTTTCACTGAGGAGAAATATAGACACCCTAGGACCACTGCTAACACTTCAACTACTTTTCCACAGATTTCTTCCATTCTGATTTCACAATTTAAGTTTTCGGGAGCATGCAACAGAAGCAAGCAAACAGAAACCAAAGCTTAATACACATTCACAACTGAATGAAACCATAGATCTCTATATATTATTTTATATCTTGATTTTCTCACCTTTTCTGCGTATTTTGCAGGGTTTAAATAAGAGTCTTTTCAAATCCTATCCAAGAACCCCATAGCCTGCACATTTTCTTTTTCATTTGTGGAGTCTGTAGGTTTAGGTCTATTCATTCTGGGACTTTAGCTTCTCTCTCCTTCAGCTGTTCCTGCAGACATCAGCTTTGCTCTCATTAGTCCTTTATTTTCACCATTCCCTTGAACAACCCTAACCAGTTTCACCGTGTGGTTTTTGATTCTGCAATTTTCTTTTTTAGATACCTGCCTCCCATCTTTGCATCAGGATAGTAACCATCTGTGCGTGCAGTGGTGCTCCACTAGGATGTGTGGACACGCGGACATGCACATCTGATAGGCCCTGGTATGGCCTAGTAATGTATATTTTCAAAACTAGAGGAGTTATTATCTGTTGTCACACATAATAGAGTTCACATGCTGACACCAAGACATCTCCTGGCCAAATTAAATACAACTGCACCAGGCTGACAAGCCACAAGTGGATTTCTGGTATGTCAAGATCACACCCAGGTCTAAGTTCACGTCCTAGGTATGTTTACTTATGTACAGGTGAGACAGGACCGCTGGCGTGGCTGGATACATGCCCTTCCAGGAGTTTCATTTGAGCCAGGGGTCCTGTTGGGGTGCAGAGCCCAGGCAGGAATGGTGTGCCAACACTCCAGCCTGGAATCCCCAGCAGCCAAGAGGATGCCACCTGGCACAGGTGCTTGTTGGGGAGGCACTCAGTGGGGACCAGCTAAGTGAACTGGCAGGCCAGCGACTGCAACACCACAGGGCTTGCGTGAGCAGGAGAGTCTTTGATGGGCAGCAGCCTGCCCCAGTATGCCACACACTCACCCCGAAAAGGCGCTGAGGATGCATGTCTGTATCTGCATCCTCTGGGCTTTGCAACTCACATTTAACTCACACCTTTGCGTTTTGTGTTTCCCTCTGTTTGGGTCCCAGAAAGCGCTCCTCTGTGCCTTACTAGCCTTTTTCTCTTCCCTTCTCCCCATGTTTCTGACCCAGTGGGCTGATTCTCACCCTCAGCCCTCTTCCACGCCCTTGCTCTCCCTGGGCGGCCCCGGCCCGTGCAGCCCCCGCCGCCTGCCGTTCGCGGGCCGCTGCCGTGCGCGGTTTGCCAACACCTCCATCTCCCGGACACAGCGCACACCGCACGTAAATAAACGTTTTGTCACCCCTCCCCTGCTTACAAACGTTATCGACATCTTGTGGTGGACCCTTGGGCTTCAGGGACTCCAAGTTGTTAACTGAGGGTTTTTTTGACAGGAGACGTGGCCTGTGGATTAAACTTTGAAGGGTTCTTCACAAGGCAAGTGGAACAGAGAGATGACACTTCATTTAATAGGTTTATGCTTGCCATGATGAGGTCTTCACCTGCAAGGGGAATGATTTGAAAATCTGTAAGTAAATTTTTAAAATCTTTGAATTTTGACCAGTGAATTTTGAAGGCTTCATTTGACAGCAGTCATATCCCTCTGTCCTATTTCTCCATCTCTTCCTGGTTAAAATCTAACCAATTTCAATTTCTAATTTCTATTTCAAAGAAATCCAATGTGCAGCTGACCATTGCTGAGATAATTCAGTACATCAGTACTGAATACAATAAATTCTTTATTTCTTTTTCCTGCCTCAGTGCTGAACTACGTACCAAAATTATGTGCTGGGAACCAAAACCAGAGAGCTTGATACATGGCTGGAACAGAGCAGCTTCTTCACAGTATGGACATTTCCTATGATGCTTGATACTAGGGCAGAGCTTTGTGCCATAATAACACGAAATAAACTCACCTGCATTTAAAAAAGAAAAAAATATTCTACTCTCAGCGCCCCGCCCCGAGGGGGTGGAGCCGCGCCCCTCCCAGCCCCGGCCCCGCCTTGCGGCGCCTGCGCACTGCTCCCGCGCACGCGCGCTGGCGGGAGCTCTGCCTGTACTTCCCGTTCCCCGCTCCCGGCTCCCGCCCCGCTCCCGGTTCCTGCCCCGCCGCACTGCCCGCGGGCGATGCGGTGCTCCCGGCACAGG
>VYXF01001940.1:111462-127538 GCA_013397295.1 Polioptila caerulea
TTTTTTCCCTTTCCTTTTTTGGTTTTTTGTTTAAAAAAAAAAAAAAAAAAAAAGAAAATCTAATTAAACTCTTCCTTAATTTTTTATTTAGCTGAGGGGCATCATGACAGTGCTCTTACTCATGTTCTGTATACAATCATTGCTTTCCTGGGTGTTGCAGATCACAAGGTAAATCATATGTATTTTAGAATCTTTAAAGTTTTGTAGGGAAGAATTTCACCAGCTCAGAGCTAATCCAAGCCTGAATCAAAACCAAAAGGTTGAACATCCCCACCCCATATTGGAACTGAACTAGCACAATAATTTTTGCATACTGGTTGGAGTATGAGGAATTTCAATACAGCAAGCCAAACCATATGATATTCAAGCTCTACAGCGGATAAGGACTTTGCTGTAATGCATAGCTTAACAAGTCTCATTAAAATTACTGTGAAATATTCTGTCGTCAGTGTTCTGGGTGTTTATAATGCTTTGCCTACAAACCACTTTTTGCTCACTTTGGGGCCGGTGTTTTGTCTCTTCTTCATCTTTAGCTTTCCCAGTCTTTTCGTTACCTTGGACTTGTAGACATAGATTGTATATAGACTTGTAGACATTGAAGACATAGATTCTGATACTTCTCAGTAAGATAGTCCCATTGTAATTGGTGGTATGAATAGCTGAATATCATAACCTGTCAGGGGTTGACCTGGCTGATTGAGTTGTGTTAGCTTAGTCTTGCTAAAGTGGCTTTGTTGAGGACTAAAACAGGAAAAAATAGAGCAACTGAAAAAATATTAATGTAAAAATAAATATTTGACTGGTTAGTAATCCAAAAAAGCAAGTGTGATCTGACGGAGATGAGATGCTGTATGTCTTGTAAGTCATTTAAAGAACAATTTTGAAAGAGTATATTGTGAAGAAATAGGGTGTGTTCAAAGGTCAGTGCATGAAAATACTATGAAACATCTAGAGGACAAGATGATGTGAATGGGGGTTTATTTATGCTTTCAACCCATTTTTAATAATGGAAGATCGGAAAACATTGTGTGATTTTTCTTCTTCCTCAGATGCTGTTTGCTACCATTTTGCTGCTGGTGTATGCCAATTAACACTATTGAGAGTTTTAAAATTCAACTCATATTAGGCTGTTGTGAATAGTGCTAAGGCACAACCATGTACTCTATGTTAATGTTTAGCTAGAGTAAAAATCACAGGAAACATCCTAGTTTTGGCTTTTGTTTCCAGGTTAAGGAAAGCACATTAATATTTTCTCCTTGTGAGTGTCACTGTGTTTAGAGTAACGTTTTTGGTACTTAGCTAATAAAGGTTTTGGTACAAATGCTAATGGGAATCCCTTTATGTCTCCAGGGTGGAGTACTGCTTCTGGTACTGGCATTGTGCTGCAAGGTTGGTTTCCACATGGCATCACGAAAACTATCTGTAGATGTAGGTGGAGCCAAGCGTCTTCAAGCTTTGTCTCATCTTGTTTCCGTCCTTCTATTGTGCCCATGGGTTATTGTTCTCTCTCTGACAACAGAGGTAAGATAATAAGTACAAAGATAAATCATTTTTTGTAATGCTTGTGAATTGCAATTTAAATCTTAACTTTAAAATATCTTTAAAATTACCAATGTTGCTGTCTTTATTTTTGTAGTAAGCTTTGTTTGAAATTTTTCCATTATGCTTTTCTTCTATATTTGTTTTTTAATCTGTGTGATACTTTAATTTCTTCTTTCATGTGATAAATGTATTTCATCCTTCTAGCTCAGATGTTGCATCTTGGGTTCATCAACTAACATTGCACAAGCATTAATGACTGTATAAGTACAGTGCTCTTTTATCCCTAGGAAGGAGATCATTTATTGTCATTTTAAAAAATGTTCTTTATGCTTGTGTGCATAGGGAGAGTAGGCCATTGCAACTGTGGCATTGTACATGGAATTCCTTTTATGAACATGAAAGTATTTAAAATAAAGTACTTCAGTGCATTTTAGATACATGCCTCTTTTTATATCTGGAATGATGTGTTTATATGATAAATTGCAAGTATAAACATATTTATGTTTTATGGATTAGTGAAAACACTTGTCATTCAAGTGAACTACATTTAATGCTATAAATACAATCACATTTCTGGTGAGCAGTCCTGTTTGAAATTTATTTTTTGTTGCAGAGTAAAGTAGAGTCTTGGTCTTCTCTCATCATGCCTTTCATAACAGTCGTCTTTTTTGTTGTGATCCTGGATTTCTACGTGGAGTCCATATGCTCTGTGAAGATGGAAGCTTCCACGTGCGCTCGATACGGATCCTTTCTTATTTTCATTAGCGCACTGCTTTTTGGAAACTTTTGGACACATCCAATAACAGACCAGCTTCGAGCTATGAACAAGCCACCACACCATGAAAGCACAGAGCATGTTCTTTCTGGAGGGGTGGTAGTGAGTGCTGTCTTCTTTGTTTTATGTACGTATTCTTGTCTAAACTGTAGTAAATCTGTGGTCTATGTGACTGGGAAGCCAATCAGAAAATTGAGGTGTGCGGAATTCTTTTGGATGAGCTTTTATGGATTCTTTCGAATGAGGCAGCCTGTAGCTTTTCACTTCTTCACTGTCTGTCTACAGAAAAAAAAAAGAATGTGATCTGTTGTGGAAGTGATGATCTAATTTTACAAAGCAATGAAATCCAATTATAAACCTCAAGATGAAGTTGACAATCAATTTCTGCTTGAAAATTTCATGTAAACTTTGCTGATTAAACACATTATAAAATAGCTGTGAAGCTTAGAAACAGCAACAAAAACTTCAATACTTTCCTTGCAGCTGCCAATATCCTGTCCTCCCCCTCCAGGAAAGGGCAGAAGGGTACCCTTATTGGCTATTCCCCTGAAGGCACTCCTCTCTATAACTTCATGGGTGATGCATTACAGCAAAGCTCCCAGTCATTGCCCCGGTTTATTAAGGAGTCACTGAAACAAATCCTTGAGGAGTATGATTCACGGCAGATCTTCTATTTCTTGTGCCTAAATCTAGTAAGTGCATGGTTTTTTTCTTCAAACCCAATCACAATAGTGCATATATAATACAGAAAGAAGAGATACTTTTTTAAAGATTCCCATAATTGATTAGTTTGAAAGTGACCTTTGACAGAGCAATTTAAGTAGTGGTCACTGATTTGTTGTCACAGTGCAGCACCTTCTGTGTGCAAGGGTTACACCAGTAACTGAATACTTGTATGATAGTATGGCTGAGATACCTCAATGTTGCCAGCAGATAAGGTGAAACTGATGAGGACAGGGACAACAAAATAGAAGGTGTGGGATTGATTAGTGTCGTATTGGAGCAGGCTAGTTTTATTTTTAGCTTCTCTGTTTCTTGAATAGGAGAAGATTATGCAGTAAGCAAAATTGATAGAACCTCATTTGCAAAGATCTCCAGAAAAATAAGGGGAGAAACTTGAAATATCTGTGTTAACTGTAAGGAACTCCATTTCAGAATATGAGAGATGGGAAAAAAGTTTTTAAGCAGATGGATTAATAATAGTAAAATGTACAGGCTAAATGTGTGTATTAAAAATGTTTCTTTTTGTACCTTTCTCAGAGACAATTCCTAAGATTTAAATAGTCAACTTACTGATGACGAAAATGTGGGCAAAACAGATTTATAGACAGCATTACTTTTACACTAATAATTATCAGATCAGAGCTCTTAACATTTTTAATGATAAAATGCTTGGATTTTTTCTGCAGAATGTCAGTTTAAAATTCAAAACAAAAAATTACTCCTGTAAAGAGTTGGTTTTTAATGTGTGAGGCTTTAAGGAGAGTAGGTTCAAAAAAGTCTTTATAGACTTGGAATGCATCATGTATTTCATTGGAGGAGAGAAGAAATGGTCTAGAAATACTTAGAACAATACCTTTGCAAAATGCTGAGTGTTCTATGAAAAGAATATCCTTCTATCTACCAAAACATTAATACACAAACTAATATTTAAGGAAAAATTCAAACTCTATTTTGTTTCAGGCTTTCACTTTTGTGGAGCTCTTTTATGGAGTATGGACCAATAGCCTTGGTCTTATTTCTGACGGATTTCACATGCTTTTTGATTGTTCTGCACTAGTGATGGGGCTTTTTGCAGCTCTGATGACAAGGTGGAAAGCAACTCGCATATTTTCATATGGGTATGTATCTGGGGTTCTTTAAGGACTATTTGAAACTTCACTCTTGCTCATTTTCAAAATGTCCTGGTATGTATGGGATATTTTATTAATGCGTGCTTCTGTGGGTTTTTTGCTATGACTCTTCTGTTCCATTAGTGCTCATGCTGTTCTCTTCCACCCTGTGCAAAAAACGTGTCTGAAAAGTAATTTTCATTTATCTCTACAGGTAAAATTTATCACTGTGAATATTCTCTGGAAATTACCCCATGCTAGGCAGTTATTATGTCAAACAAAAATGTCTGTTAAAAATCAGTGTTCATACGAAAATTTTGTTTCGGCTGATATAATTAAACTTTATATGTTTGCATAGCAGTTCTGCAGTTTGAAGCCTTGAATGGGCATTATATATAAGAGAATACTTCTAGATTTTTTTATTATAATGGAGTTTGGACAGCTGGAAACTGGCAATCTCTTGATCAGAAAAAAATAACTCAAATTGAGGCATGATTCTGTGACATTGAGAAAAAAAACACAGCAATCTTAATGCTGTATTGAAAGAATTATAACTTAACTTTGACATTTGTTCAGAGTACCTGTTCTTTTCTCTCAAAAGTATATATATTTACTTTCAGGTATGGACGTGTAGAAATTCTCTCTGGATTTATTAATGGTCTCTTTCTGATGGTGATTGCTTTCTTTGTCTTCATGGAATCAGTGGCAAGACTGGTAGATCCTCCAGACATAGATACAAACATGCTAACTGTAAGTATTGTCCTTCTGTTTCAGTGTATTTTTGCAGTTAATGGTTAATTTCTATTTATCTCCAGGGGGATAGTCCTTCCAGTTCCTGAAGGGAGCCTTCAGGAGAGCTGGAGAGGAATTTTTTGCCAGGGCATTTAGTGGACATGGGGAAATGGCTTCAAACTGAAGCAGGGTTGGTATAGATTAGGTATTACGAATTAATTAGATATTAGGAAGGAAGTCTTTACTTGAAGTGAAGGTGGTAAGGCACTGGAACAGGTTGCCCAGAGAAGTTGTGGGCTTCCACAGTTTTCCTAAATTAAGTGCATGCTATTTTTAGTTACCATGTGCTAGAAAACAAGCTTGACTACGTGCAGTGAAGTTAAAGACTTTTCTCCCTCTCACAGCCGGTCTCTGTTGGAGGGCTGATTGTCAACCTTGTTGGTATCTGTGCCTTCAGCCACGCACACTCCCACGGGGCTTCTCGGGGAGGCTGTGCCACACATGATCACAGCCATTCTCACCATGGCCACAGCCACAGCCACGGGCACGGCCATTCCCACAGCGACCATGGGCACAGCCACGGACATTCCCATGGATCTTCTGGAGGAGGCATGAACACCAACATGAGAGGCAAGTACAGATTGTTGAATCATGAGTGATGTACGCGATTTCTAGGAGACTGAAGATTTTCAGGATCAGACCTAGGCAGTATTGTGCCTCAGTCTAAAAGGCTCTTGAGGAGTGATCTGACAGGTCTTAAATGTGCTATACAGGAATTGCTCAAACCACTTAGGAATTAAACTTTAAGAAATGTGAAATGTTTCTGTACATATGTGTGTAATATATAAGGAACAATAAAAAGCAGTAATCTATAGTACTCACTAACATTAATAAAGGTCACTGTAAACCATACTCAAAAAGCTTTAAGTCCTTGTTTCTAAGTTCAAACTGGAAATAAAAGTACAAGGTCTCTATCTATAAAGATACTACCATGCTTCTAGGAATTGTGTGACAGCTGGTTGTAAAAACACTGTGAAGGGGATAAGAAGCAGGGGAAAAAATACAGGCCAGCAATAGAATATACTCTTATTTGTGATTCAGAAGATAAAATGGTAAAGAAAAACTTTCAAATCTAAAATCATAAGCTAACTGAGAAGGGCACTGTATATGAAAGTTCAGCATAGAATTTTTTCTCTAGTAGTTATTTATCGGCTATCTGGCTTATTAAAAAAAGCCTTTAAAAGAATGATGTTTTCTGTGTAAGCTTGTTGGAATATGGTGAATAGTCTCTTGTTTCATAGGTTATTTTATGTCTTAACTCAGTTGCTTATCCTGATTATTCATATTCATTATGTCTGTAATTTTTAAAGTCTGCCTCTACTACACTTAACTAGCACTACTCTTACTGATGGTTGGAGAATATTTTTCTATGCCAATTGAGTGTACATTGAGAATGAACCCATAATTAAAAAAGTAAAAAGTATGAGATTCATAGCAGTAGCACAAAGACAATTCTCTTGTAAAATTGCAGTAGAATTGGCATACAAAAAACAACTGGTGTATTTATGTGTGTCCACATTATCAAGTCACTGCCTGTACACTGATCTTCTAATGCACTTCTAATCCCTCTCTATTAAGGATCAATGAGTCCTTATGTACAGAGTTAAATGATTATGCTATATTGTACAAATACCACTAACCAAAATAAGTATATTCACATATACTTTAGTCTGTGGATGCCTATCTAGATCATTGCTCCACAGATTAAAAATTGTTTTTTACATTAATTTGCAATTACACATTAGAATAGTTAAATATTTAGTGTATTTTGTCCTAGGTTAGGCAGAGAGTCATCTCTGTTTAGCTTGAGGATATTTAGTAAGCCTTACCAAGTTTCTGCTATTGAATATAGACATGCATTTTAGACAGAACTGTTAATCACTCTGTTTGTTTTGGTTTTAGGTGTGTTTCTGCATGTGTTAGCAGACACTCTTGGCAGTGTTGGTGTTATCGTATCCACTATATTTATTCAGCAATTTGGATGGCTCATAGCTGATCCACTGTGCTCTCTCTTTATTGCTACACTGATTTTTCTTAGTGTTATCCCACTATTGAAAGATGCCTGTCAAGTGCTTTTGTTGAGGATACCTCCAGAACAGGAGAAAGATCTGCATGCTGCTTTAGAAAAGGTACAATTATAAATGTTTTTTTATACAAACATACAAAGCTGTAACTGTTTTTAATGATTATTGATTTAATGATTAACGATTATCACTCAGACAGCTTCTGTTGTCTTAGACAGCTTCATGTCTCATGTTGTTAAAATCTATTTTGCAGAGAAGTGACAGGATGACTAGTTCTAACAACAAAAGTTGATTTGCAGCTAAAAAGACTTCCACTGTCTTTTGCTTTTATGGGTAGCCCCTAATTTCAGACAAATATGGTAACAGTCTGGTAAATGTATCACCCTATTGTAGTGAGAAAGTAATATGCAGTTCCCCAAACCTGCAGCCTTTTTAAACTTGTTACGAACATTCAAGCTACAGGACTATATTATGAGCTTGTAATCTCAGGTTTTCTGATTTATCTGTATCCATATTTATCCATTGGTTCACGATAGGTGAGATGGCAAAACTTAAGCTGTTTTTTTCTAATTATTTTCTCATTTTAGACTGTTCTTTTCCTGTCTGGTGCAGTATGGCATCTGCCTTGAGGCTATACCTAGTCTTTACTGTTGCCTCATTTTAAGTTCCTGCCCAGAATTGTAATGGGGACCTCAGTGTGGAGAACTCCTCTCTGTAAAAGAATGAGTTAAAAGTTCTCTGAGAATGCCATCAACTAGAGGCTTCAAGGAAGACTATCCTTATGGTGTCCTGTCAGTTACTACACAGGAAAACATGTTCTTGTCTGCATGAGAAAGAAAAGAACAAATGGGAATTCTCTGTGAGAGATTCATGTAGTGAAAGGAAAGTAACCTCCAGAGTGTGGTTTCACTTTTTGATGAGGGAAGACAATTCTGAGAGACAGGGGAAAAAGGAAGTACTTTCTAAGAACAACCAAAGACCAATTGATTAAAAGATAATAGGAAAAGCATTTTAAAAATTACATCACAATAAAACAATGTGCTTGCTGTAGGTTTACCCCATCCAGCAGCCAGGCATCCATACAGCCACTTGCTCACTCACCTGCTTTACCGCCACCACCACTGCCAGTGGGATGGGAGCATAAGCAGAGAAACTCTGGGAGCAATATAACAGGTGAAGGAAGAGCAGTGGAAAAGAGAAGGAAAAAGCAGTGTACAGCAGACTGATACCCAGGCAATCCCCAAACAACAGCCACCTTGGAAGCCAGAATTCCCCCCTTCATCCTCTACCCAGTTTTACTGCTGAGCAAGGTGTTACATGGCATGCAATATTCCCCTGGACAGCTCCCCTGGCTGTGTCACCTTCCTGCTTCTTTCCCATCCCCAGTCTACCCACCAGGGCAAGAGCAAAGTCGAAAAAATAGAAAGCCTTGAAACTGCCTGATAGAAAAGAGAAAGCCTGAACAGTTCATCAATAGCCAACTCATTGGTGTGTTATCAAAACAGGTTTAGGCAGAAATCCAAAACACAGTGCCTTATCAGCTGCTCTGAAAAACCATCACAGCCAACCTAGAACAAAGATCATGTTGAAAAAAAGTTACGTCTCTGAATAAAGTTCAGATATGATAACTAAATATAGCTGCTAAACAGTGAGGTAACAAGTGCCCTGGTAGATGCTGGACCAGTATTCTCATTAGTCTGCCCATTTATACTCCTGTGACCTGTTCATTAAATCAGGGGATTTTTTTCTCATCCTATTTAGCATTCCTCTTCTGGAATTTTCATTTAGTTTGACTTTTAACTTCTAGAATTCTACACTAGTAGCAAGGTAACCTTTCAATATAAGATATATCTGAATATAGCTTAGTTGGAAAGTTGCTGTGCTACAGCTTCATTTCCTTGTGAAATATTATCCATTAATAGCTATGTACATGTACATGTTTAAAAGTTTAAAATTACTTAAATTTTGCTAATTAATTTTTTTCACAGATTCAAAAAATAGAGGGAGTTATATCCTACAGAGATCCTCATTTTTGGTGTCACTCTGCGACTGTTGTGGCAGGCACAATACATGTGCAAGTGGTATCAGATATGATGGAACAGAGAATTGTACAGCAGGTAAAGTGCAAGGTTTTTAGACTCTTAATTTCCTACTTGGCATCTCCCTTTTGGTCACAGACTGAAGTTTCAAGCTGGCATGTACAATTTTTTTTGTAGTTTTCCATTATTGTCTCAGAGCTGGTGTCTAATGCTATACTGCCCCTTGCCTGCTAGCTAGAAATTAGTCATGTAAAGAGTTGTTTGCTAGAACCTCCGCCAAAACACTGACTGAAAGTCACACTACATCTGCTCTGATAAAAGAAGGGAAGGTGTAAAAACAGGCCTGCAAAACAGGGAATAAACAGTAGGGATATCTGGATGTTAATCACGTTAATCTAAAACTGGATTACCACTACCTATTTGCAATGGGTTTTCCTTTTCCTTATAAAGATGCAAATTTCCTTATGCAAGACACTGAGTGTGCAGAAGTTGCAAAGCCGTACCTTCTTAAGCTACTCTTTGCTTCCCAGGGAATTAAATTCTTCACAGTGATGGGGGGGGNTTGCAGAGCCAGCATACTGCAAGTTACAGTGAGGTACATGTGAAGTGCAGTACTAATGTTAACCATACCATTCTGTTCAGGTCACAGCAATTCTGAAAGATGCTGGTGTAAACAACTTAACTGTCCAAGTGGAGAAGGAAGCTTATTTTCAACACATGTCTGGACTCAGCACAGGATTTCAGGATGTCCTTGCAATGACTCAGCAGCTAGAATCCATGAAATACTACAAAGATGGTACTTACATCATGTGATACAAAGCTGTATTTGCCAAAGGAGATGTAAATGGTCAAGCTGTTGGAGTCCATATTTGTATTTTTGCCAGGAGATCTTGCACATACATGTACAGAAACAAATGTACTATATATTTGAATTTTTGTAAGTGTACTATCTTTGTTAATTTGATTGATATGCTTTTATAAAGGAAATAAGAAGGACTTGAGTACTTGCTGTAAATGTGAAAATAATCATAATCTTATATACTATACTTGGTGTTTATTAAACAGAAGTCTTGAAACTCGTAGATGAGCACAGATATATTCCATACTTTCTCTAGTGTGGAAAATCAGTATTGTAATTTCTTGTTAGCTGTGGGAAATAGAAGTAGTTTATGTTGGAATGGAAACATAATCAACTAGGCACTGTTTTTCTTCCTTTAAAGGATAGCTGAAGACTCTTGGAATGAAAAAAACCACTTTATTATGGGGAGTAAAAAACATCAAGTCCTGTGTTTTGCATACTTCGTTAGATATTAGTAATATACAGTTTTTATATTATGTCTCAACATACAAATCTGATTTCTACACTTAACACACCAGAGAAAATATATGTTACCATTTTTCATTTGTATTGAACTATTTTTTTAGGAAGCAAAATCTACAGATTTAACAGTGAGAAATAGGGAAGGGAAGAAAAATGAGAACACTTTTTCCTGGGAAGACTCAGAATCGTAATTCAAACCACTCTGTAAAAGAAAACTTTTTGTACTTTTTGTATTAATAACTGCAGATGCAATATTTGAAGTCTAGAAGTAATAAATCAGTGAGCATCCTAGCACTCAGCTAAACTTCATCTCTTCAAGATATGTTATCCTGTATTTTACTCAATTTTTTTAGTAATACCATGACAGTTGCAGGTGTATGGTAGCCAACTGTACCTCCACATATTACCTGGGGAAGAAGTTCAGGTTTAGAATGCTAAACTGTGACAGTAGTCTTGGACTTGACAAGTTGCTGAAATGAACAGTAAATTGAGACTTCTTGACTGGAAAATGAAAGAGTGCCTTCAAGAAAAAATTATGGATATTGAGGACTTAATACTGCAAAGAAAACAAATCTGTGTGTTTAGTAAAATCCTGTCAGTGGGGTAATAAAATACATCTCAGAGTAGTTGTGCTAACATCTGTTTACAGGCTTCTTGTGCCCCCTCTTCTTGTCTGTAGTACCTAAATATTTTCCTTAAAATTTAAGAAATTAATTCCGTGATTAACAAGAATACATCTTTCATTATCCCATGTATCATGGCAGTATTGTTTTGTCATACTGTTTTCTTGTTTCTGGTATTCAGTGGTTCTTGAATACCAGAATAAGAATAGACTTGATTTTAGTGAAATTGAAGGACAGAACAGAGTGATAAATGAATTGTATAATTGGAGGAGACTTACAAGAATGCATTTAGGGATTAAGTGCATTAATCGCAGTCCCTCATGTCTTGGGGCAGTGCTGGAGAGCCAGCTGCCTCCTCAAAGCTGGATCCTGTTTTCTACCCATTTAACACATTTGGCAGTGGTTTTCTTAACCTTGCCTCCTCCGGAAGGCTCATCGTTTGACCAGCTACAGTTATGCTCAGTCTAGAACTAGGGTGATATTTTTGTTTTGAGACCAATCTCAAAAAGCTTCAGTTAATGTTCACATGTGACTCTCCTCTTTGGAGGTGGTTGTACATTGACAGTATTTCAGGAAACCCCATTGTGGCATGAAATGAAGATGATGAAGGGGGGGGTGGGGTGGGGGGGTGGTGATTCTGTCTTCTAAATCATTACCTTAACATAGTTGTAAAGCTTTTGTGCTTGCCAAAGCTTCCTCTGAGCAAATGGTGATTTCCTGCTTCAGCTGGTAGCGGCAGAACCCAGACAAATCAAGGGGGCTAGCACTGTGATCATGACAGTGAAGATGAGCCCATACCTGGATACTTCACAGGCAAGTGCAAACCTGCATCTTAGCTTGCATTTGGCAGGTTTTTGGATGTTACCCAGCACACACTCACAGTGCTCTTCCAGACTCTCCTGGCAGGAAGACGATGGCAATATGCATTGTCTATCTTACAATATCCATTTTTAATTTGTTTAGTCTGGCAATAATCCACCAAAGAAGGGTTCAGGACTCCCCACTATTGCAACCGTGCTGTGTGGGTAAGTTTTCAAACACAGGTGCAGGCCACTGCATTCATATCTTAATACTGGGAGGGCGTGGAGGTTCAATCTAGTCACCTGATCTGTATGCAGAGCGTTGCAACAAAACAGTTTGAAAGATTGAACAGGCTTAAAAGGAACTCCGAGCGAGCAGCACATGTGTTCGTAAGGAGGAAAATGTTAGTGTTTAGCAGTAATGTTTTATTCCCTGGTGCAGAAGCCATGGGGACGTACGTAAGCAGGGCCCGTGTGGCGGAGGCGCGGTGGCCCAGGGGCGGGCGGCGGCCGGCGCTGAAAACGCGCGGACCTGCAGCGCGCCCCGACCGCTGCTCTCTCCTGCCCGGCGCGCTCGTCTCGGTACGTGCGCGGTGCGGCCGGCTAGGGGCGGGGCGTTCCCTTGGCTCACGGGGAGGCACCTGCGCGGCCCTTGGTGACTTGCTCGCTCCTTCCCCCAGCTTGGCGGGTAGTGCGGGGTACAGCGCGGGAGCAGCCCGCCCTTCGCTTAGCGGGGAGGGCGGTGGGTGTGTGTCCGTTTCTCTTTCTCCTGGGACAGTCCGTTGGTTCCCTCACCTCCCGTCCAGCCCTTTAGTGCGAAGGGGAGCAGCCGTGAAGCCGCTCAGCTCCGCATCTACAGCCCTACGGCTCCGGAGCCGTGCGGTCTTGCCCCGGCTCCGCCCCTCCAGCCCGCCGGCGCTGTCTGCAGCACTGCCCCGATTCCCCCGTTCCCGCGGGCGCGGCGGTGCAGCGCACACCCACAAGCGCCGTCCCGCTGACCGCCCTTCTCTCGCCCTCCCCTGCCGTCCCACTCCGCAGCCGACCCCTCGAACGAG
This sequence comes from Polioptila caerulea, assembly GCA_013397295.1. Lineage (NCBI taxonomy): Eukaryota > Metazoa > Chordata > Aves > Passeriformes > Certhiidae > Polioptila > Polioptila caerulea. The sequence goes on from VYXF01001940.1 coordinate 124,266, forward strand.
AGGAACGCGCCGCCCTCCCCAAGAATGGGACGGCGACCGCCCCTGCGATGGGGGGACATCGGCAGCCGCATGGCTGAGCCGAAAGTGCGCCCAGCCGCCAAGAAGTCGCCAAGTTGAAGGGGGACCACGGGTAGCCGAGTGTCAAGTACGCTCCCGCCCCGGGGAGGATGGTTACCAAGAGGCTGCTGAGGCTTTCGCCAAGGAAAACGTGCCTCTGCCAGCCCCGGAGGCAGAGCCAGAGCCTTCCAGGATACCGCCTGCGGCCTCCTTGTGCTGTGTGCCCCTCTGGTGCCCTGAAACAGGGGTCATGAGCCCGGGCAGTGCTCCACGCTGCAGAATTGCAGCTTGGCCCACGCTGGGCTATGGAAGGAGGTCCTGTCTGCACTGATTTTTTGAGTTTCCTTGTAGCCAGAGCATCAGTCTCCAAACTCCATGGAAATACATGAATGTGGTCCAGGAGAAGCACATACCGTGTTGGACTTTTTCTGATGTCTTGCTTGAGTGTGAAGAACCGGACATGGAAGACAGTAAGGACCCAAACCTGTGTCACAACTATGTGAAGGACATCTACAACTGAGACACCTGGAAGTTGGTAGGCATCTAATGACACTTGAAGTAAACCTGTCCTTGTAGGTGTGTCTTGCCTTGGAGTTGGTATTCACTTTCACCTGTTATTTCTCCAGAGGCATTAGTAAGCCTCCTTCAAATTTAAAATCCAGGATTGGACTCAGCTGATAATATGAGAAGATCCTGATTGTTAGACCAATCAATTACTAATACTGGTACTATGCTCTTTCTAGCCCATGTCCAGTGAGCAAGGAAACCTTGCACCTTGTGGTCTACACACAACCGTGGGCTATGTCTGTACCGAACTCCCAGATAAGGACAGGAGATGAGGAATTGGCCACAAGCTGTGCCAGGGGAGGTTCAGGTTGGACATCAGGAGGAATTTCTTTACTGAAAGGATGGTCAGACCCTGGAATGGGTTGCCCAGGGAATTGATAAAGTCACTCTCCAGAAGTGCTCAAGAAGTGACTGGTGTATCAGTTGACAAGGGGCTTTTACCCTAGGCTAATACCCTAGGCTAAAGCATGAATGCTGGTCAGTAACACCCTGCATGGCTGGACATACCCTTAACAATATAGATGACCAACAAAGGACATTTAAATCTCAGTTGTATGTACCACACAAAGCTCTTGACTATGAGTAGTGAGTTGATCTATCAAAACTGCTTATTCTTCTCCCTAATTTGAACTCAGGGCCTTCTAACACCCCTGCAGGTGCCAATAGAGGTAAGAGAGGATATATTCTATGTAAGTGGGTATGAATAAACTGCCATAGAACAAACCTTACACTGACTACCTTGAAAACCTGTGCTCTGAACCAAGTCATTTAGATAAATCTCTACTGCTTCTTTCTACAGGACAATGCTATTTCCAAGGTGAAGTTGCAGGTGGTTGGTGTCATAGCTATGTACGTTGCAGCAAATATGAAGAGATTCTTCACCCATACATTGGAGACTTTAGCTATGTAACTGACCATGTTTTCTCAAAGGTTCCATATCCACCAGATGGAGATGAAGATCCTGAAAGCCATGGACTACTCTCTGGGTTGCCCTCTCTCTCTGCACTGCCTAAGAAGAGCTTCAAAGATTGAGAATAGGTGTAAATTGAATTTGGAAAAGGCAATACTTAACTGTGGCAACTTGTTAAATGGCTCAAAATTTGTAAGTACTGCAATTGAGCCTGTTTTCCATGTAGAAATTAGTTTTATTTTTCTGTTCCTGTGACAGGAGTCTCACTTGCCAAAACTGAGTGTTAAAATGCATGCCTGATTATGAGCAGCCAATTTAGTTTTATATTTGCCTCAACAATGGTTATTGGAGGCATGTGGAGGAGGGGTGTATGTGTGCCACGTGTAGGAGGCAACTAGAAGAAGCTTTGTCTCTGGGAGGATTTTGCCTGGCAACACCTCTGGTGGGACAGGCAGTAAGAGACACTGAACTCCCCAGAGGGGCTTCTTCAATCAGATGGCTAAAAGTTGGACGGGGCCAATGGTCTCCTGTCAGTAGGTAGGCTTTGGGAGGGGCCAGGGGCATAAAAAGTAACTGTGTCACTACCTCAGGAGGCTTTTTGAAACTTGCTCTCTGAGTGTGGGTTTTGGTTTTTGGCTTGGGGCTTTTTTGAGATTGTGCCTTTGCTTTTGAGGCTTGGTGATTCGAGGAGCTTCTTGAATCTATGTTTTTGCTTTGGCTCCAGCCTGCTGAGGGCTGCATCTAGTCCTGGCCCTAGCCTCTTTTTGGGCTTTTTTTTTTTTTTTTAATGAGAGTAAAGTTCTCATTTAGTTCATTTTTAATTCTCATTTTAGTTCATTTTTAGAATGAACTAAATTTGAAAAGACCTTGAAGATCAACTAGTCCAACGTATGACCTAACACCTGCTCATCAATTAAACCATGCCACTGAGTGCCACATCCAGTCTTTTCTAAACACATCCAGGGATGGTGACTCCACCACCTCCCTGGGCAGCCCATTCCAGTGCCCAATCACCCTTCCAGTGAGGAATTTTATCCTGACGTCTAATCCAAACTTCCCCTGGTGCAGCTTAAGGCTGTGTCCTCTTGCCCTGTCAGTGGTTTTCTGAGAGACCAACCCCCTCCTGACTAAAACTGGGTAGTTGCAGAGAGTGATAAGGTCTCCCCTGAGCTTCCTTTTTTCTAAGGTAAACAACCCCAGCTCCCTTATCTGTTATTCATAGGGCTTGTGTTGCTCTATATAGGCTTGTGTTGCGATTCATCAGCCTTGTTGCCCTTCTCTGGAGGTGTTCAAGTGTCTCAACAGCCTTCCTAAATTGAGGAGCCCAGAACTGGACACAGTACACAAGGTGCAGATGTTCAGTCAGCTCTCAACCAGTACTCCCAGGTTCTTTTCTGCCGGGCTGCTGTTCAGCCACTCTGTCCCCATCCTGTAGCACTGCAGGGGAGAGCTGTGGCCAAAGTGTAAGACACGGCATTTGGTCTTGTTAAACTTCATGTTGTAGGACTCGGCCTACTGATCCAGCCTCTCCCTTTGCAGAGCCCTCGTACCTTCCAACAGATTGACACATGCTCCCAGCTCGGTGTCACCTGCAAATTAACTCATGGTGGACTCAATCCCCTCATCTAGATAATCAATTAAGATATTAAACAGAACTGGGCCCAGCACAGACCCCTGAGGGACACCACTGGTGACTGTCCCCAGCTGGATGCAGCACCACTCACCACCACTCTCTGGGC
>VYXF01001941.1:0-38176 GCA_013397295.1 Polioptila caerulea
GTGTCCCTGCCCAAGGCAGGGTGTTTGGATCTGGGTGATTCTGAAGGTCCCTTAAAGCCCAAGTGATTTTGTGATAGATTTGCACATTGGAGTAACAGACCAATTTACAGTAAACCATCACCAAGTACAAAGGGAAGGCTCATGATCATGCAGGACTGGCCTCCTACTCTTCATCTTTATGACACAGAAACTTAAACATCCAGGACATATGAGCATAGACCTTCTGAATAACAATTCAAATGTACATATTTGATTAGCTTTTTGTACTCATTAATGAAATACTTACAGAAAACTTTATAGAGGGGCAAATATTTGCAAAAAATAGCCCTTATCACATTCTTCTTATCATAGGGCTGAATAGGGAGCAAAGCAACACTGATAGTTAAAGCAGGTCTCAGTCTTCCAAGAAAATTTAAATATATTTTACTTCTGTGCTTTCCCAACTACAGGAAAGGTAACTCCTTTGGGATTTACTCTTTATTAGACTACAGAATGTGACTACAATCTCAGGAAATACTGCATGCTTTTGTCTTCATGTACTTAAAGACATTGCAGGACTTCTTATATGGGGAGTATTGTTAGCACTATTAAAATATGAAAGAAAAATAACTCCACTTGAAAAAAGCTGCATGGAAAAAACAATCAAAATTGCCTAAGCAATACTATCACATAATTAGATTGCCTGGCATAAGCTTAACACATGAAATGTCCTCAGTTCTCATGCCATTCTCTGTCTTGATTAAGGAAGGAACTAAAAGACCAGACTTTTTCCATTGCTAAATTTTCCATTGTGAAATTTGACGTGTTCATGACTGCAGAAGCTCTGTTAATCCATTAATCACTAGACAACTTTGATTAATTAACTAGTCAACAACTCATAAGACAGTTCAGTCAGAACATCTGCATTTCCTTTTGTCCTATGTGATTTTTTAGAGAAGTAAAATGCGGCTGTTTCTTTCCCAGACTGTTTGCTTTAAATGTTCTATGGAAGAATTATGGATTATTTTCATTTGTGCTTCAGTAGCAACTAACAGCCTCTTCTAAGCTCCAGGCTTAATTTGTGCTAGGTTTTACATGATGCCATTTTAATAGGCAAGGCTGGGGGTTGAAAAGAGATGCAAAGTAATTGCAGGGGTGCTCGTCCATACCCCCACACAAGCCCGGGGGCAGAGCCTGCACCAGGGCTCGGATGTGTGGAGCCCTCCCACAGCACCCTGCCAGCCACGCTGCCTGTCCTGCGAGGAAACACAGAATGCTCTGCTCTGAGCAAACAGCATTGTTTTCAAAGACAATTTGCCAGCGTGAGCTTTCCTGTAAAAGGAACCATCTTATTAGCACTCTGGGTGGGATGTCATCCTCCAACAGGATGACAGGATGTCTCCCATGGAGCCACCTAACCTGCACTCCAGTGCTGGGTGCTGAATGCTGTCATCCTTCCAAAACCAGTGCTAGCCCTTCTGCAGGGTATGTCAGGGTGGTGGAGGATGGCAGCAAGAAATGAAGAGGCACATGTGGTAGGTGAGGGCATGTTTTCCTCTAGAGAAACCTAAAATTTGGATGTGTCTTGGTGAACAGAAAACAATTAAGACTGTGCACAGGGCTGGGTTGTAGATTTGGTCACACTTGAATGTCACTTGGATGCCTGTCACAGGAAATGGATCCTGCAGAAGGAGACATATGAACTTAAAAAATATAAACTTAATCTGACTCCATACCCATTTTTCTATTAAGCTCCCTCAGATTTGAAATCTTTTCAAGAACATAGAAAAGAAATCCAGCATAAAAACTGACATACAGTTTACTATATTGATCAGGCTCTTCAGTTACTTTGTGTTTCTTGCTTTATTTGAGATTTAATGCTCTGTCTCACCCAGATGACATTTCCAAACTCCCCTGATGAAGGGAGCATTGTAAACCTGCCTCCCTGTCGCAAGCCCAGCAGAGACCTCTGAGCCACCCTGGGCTACTCACGCACAGAACAAGTCCTAAAACCTCTGTACTTAGGACTTCACCATGTTCTGGTTTATTTAAATACATGAATTGCTGCCTCTACACATATTTCCTAATAATGGTTCCAATTCATCTGTATCTCTCCCACTGTTTTCATCATGGTTCCACATTCTTATCCTCCATTTCTGTTGTTCTCCCTCTCAAATCCTTGTTACAAAAGAGGATGAGAAAAATATGAAATGTTTGGATTACTACTAGACAGAAATCCCAGCATTTCATGCAGACTTGTAGCTGATCTTTTCAGTTCTGACAAAAAAGGCATGAGTTTTCCCATCATTTATCAAAACACATGAGAAGCAAGGTGGGGACTAGGGTGTTTTCCCCCAGGGCACAAGTACTAACACGTTTTGGTAGTCATTACCCAGAGCACCATTGGAGACTTTGAGTTCAAATACATGATAGCTTAGTTTCCACCTAAAGCAGCCATCAAATAAGCAAACTAGAGAACATTACCCATGATCCTTTATCCTAATACTTTTTTTTTTTTTTTTCTACTTGCCTCAGAAACAAAAAACAGAGGCTGCGGAGCAATATATTGAAAAAGTTGAAACATACCAACCTTTGAAGAATCACATACAAAATACTATTTTAAATCAAAACTATGTGTGTTGCACTTTGGACCAGGTTGCCAGCTGATGTAAAACAGTTCAGCTCCTTTAATCATATGGGGTTATGCCAATTTACATCAGCTGAGGATCTGTCTAATAATAATATGTGAAGCAGGGCTTCACCACATACTGTATTCAATGTTGGAAAACATCCTGTACTTAAATGCATGCAGCTCTTTAACTTGGAGTATGAGACTGGCCACATTGTTTGACATAAGGGTTAGTTTTCAGATAGTGAAATTTCAGTTGCCAGGTGCCAGAGGCAATTTATCAGACACTCATAAAATAAAGATCAAAAAGCCCATCAGTCTCCCACCGCATCTGGGATCTAGGAAGGAACACTTACAGCCCCCTATCCTTTAAACAGCTCTCACTTAAAGAGCTCACTGTTTATAATAACAAGAAAAGGAGAAAGGGGTCAGGTCACAACCAGCTGAACAGCAGGTGGTGTTATAAAGTTTTTTTTCCACGGTTAAAACTTTTGTGAAGTAGTGGTTCAAGTGTACTCATACAAGCCTGTTTCATATTTTAATTTGTATTTTTAGATAATTTTTGGCAATTAGAATATAAGTCACAGATGACTTGACTTTTTTTCCTCTGTTGTTTACTCGAATATGTTACAAAAATAATCCTGAATTATTTCCTTTCATGCTCCCCTTTTGACTGAAAGCCCTTGCTACACACTACTAAACTCAGCTTTTAGATCCAGAACCAAAATTCCTCCAAAGTTCAAAGGGGTTTCCGAGCCATGTTCCCGTTCATAACCAGCTTAGCTGGAATGGTGCAAGATGAGAAGTTTGGATTCAGATCTGAACCATACTATTATTTAATATTTAATGAGCACTCACACTCAGTCTTGGCTGAAGTCAGAGACATGAACCTTGCCTTCTGAAATGTTTCAGTGTCGAGGCTCTGGTGCTGCCCTCAGATCTCTCAGTGGGATGGAAGAAGCATCCCTCCACCTCCAAGGAATGTGTCACATTCTGGTTTGAGTCCATCTCTTACGACTTCATTCCTCCAAGACAAAACAGCCAGACTCTATCAGGCAAGAATTAGCCACATATGTTCAGAGTTGTCATCAAAAACTCCCATAAGAAACCCCTCAAATGAGATGAATATAAGATACTTTGCTATTCCAGAAGAGTCAGTGTCACATGAAAGCCTCATCTCTAGTCAGCAATTGACCATGACAACCTGAAAAATTAGAAACATTAATTAAAACATAGCATTCGCTTGAGGACACAGGATCAGAGGTAATTTGCCCCAATATACTAAAATATCTTATGAAGTACAGAACACACACAGCCCCCAGAGACATTTCATGGTACTGAACACACTGGAACAGAGGGAATGTAATTTGCCTTGACTAATTTTAGTCCCTTAATTTAGGTACCTGCTGAGGTTCTAAGTATAGCAAAAGGAAAGAAGAAGGTATCTAAATTAATAACCTAATTGCAGTACAACTCAGATGTTCTGCATTATCCTCCAGAGGTGCTTTCCCCCATGTCAGGCTTGGGAGCCCTGGCTCCCACACAAAGCACCTAAATTTGATCCTTACTACAGGCAATGTGACTGACCTCACTGATAAAAGGAATTATTTTCTGCAGTGTGTGCAGTGTTTGCTCATACAGCCATTCAAAAGTGTTCTCTTGTTGCTCTTACCTCCACTGAGTCTGAGTTCCTTCACTACAGCTTTTATTAATGACTGGTTGTTGGGAACAGTGATGTCTCCAAGTTCACAAACACAGTTCTCATCATTTTTCAAAAATGTAAATGTTTGTCAACAGTTACTGCACAGAGGTAATAAAAATCCATGGGAAAGAAATGGTGTGACTTGGATACAAAAACTATGACTATCACTAGTATTATTTGCTGGCAAATGGGACTTTTGTAATAGTGACCACAATATTGTTACCATACATCAGCATTCACAGAGGCTAGTACCCCCTAATTTTCTGACTGCTATCAGGCTTCCCAAACACCTTGTCCCAGAAATCATTTTTCTATTCCAAAGCATGAGTCAGGTCTCCCATCTGCTTTGGACATCCATTCAAAAAAGCTTACTTGGCCTTAATCCCAGTCACTGAATTCTGTGTGGTATCCAGTATAGTGCATGCATTATTTTGAAATGCTGTAATATTGTTATCTTTGCTTTATAACTGTGATCCCTTAGAGCTTTCCTTTGTATTTCCAGCATTCATTTCCCAGGCAGTTTTATAAAAATGTAATGAGGTGCTATTATTAAAGCTTATTAACTTATACAGGCTTGTTGCCTGATGAGAACTCAATTTTATTTTCCTTAAGCAGCAGGCCAGATTGCAATCAAGCAGTTTCTCCAGTGAGTATCCCAACAAATTCATCACCCTCTTTCTCAGTCTGAGATAATACCACAGTAGAGACCAGGCCAAAACTTTTTTTTTCAAAGTTACAACGAAGACATATTTACTCTTTTCACAGTAATTGGCTGTAATAAGGTTGTTCATTCCTTCATTTTGTCGTTTCTTGTCCTGTTTTCTAACTTTCATCCCAGAAATTAGACTGAGATATTTATGGATTGTGCTGAGCTCATAGGTTTTAATTAGGATTTCTACATACCTGAATAATTTCTATGACTTACCTCTTCTAGCAAGACTAGCATTAGGCTCGTGCAGCATGCGCAGGCACAAGACCACACAAAGCAGGAGGCTTTGCATTCCAGGTCACCATCTCCAGGGGCCAGAGCACAGCAAGAGCTGCCAAATTGGTTTAGATGGGCCCCAGCTCCGCCTGCAGCTGTCAGGGCCCTCCCACGCACTGACAAAGAGAGATTTTCCCACCCTCCTCTGACCTCCAGAGATGTGCCTAGTATGGAAACCTGCTGAAAGCACCAAGGTGTTAGGCATTTCTGCTTAAAAGGGTTGGAGGAGGAGAGAGACCTTGCAATGAAAGCACAAGGTTGTCTGGCTTCAGTTCCTAGTCCTGTTGCACGTTGCCTGTCTGACCTTACATTTTACTCCCTCTACTATTCTGTTTTGACTTTGTGTTTCATAAAGCATGAGAAGAGAACCTCTAGCTGTGATTCATGGAAAAACACAGCCATCAAACTGTGCTCAGGTTATTAGTGAACTTTGTGAAAATAGGGTAAAACTTGAAAAATAAGGGGAGAGGGAGTTTTATAGTATAGACTACAGAACACAAAGACCAGATTCATTATGAGATAATGTTATACATTTTAAAAATATTAATGATTCATCAGCTTGGATATGTGATTCTGCTCTTACTTCTAAAGAATTATATTTTATGCATACTGGGCTCCCGAATCTCAAAAATCCAACATCTTCTCATGCTGCAAATATCTCACGAGATTCCTTAATTGACCCTCTTGTGAGTGTCCAAAATTTACAGATTTTTGAAAAGTTACTTTCATTGAACTGGAATTCTTCCTAAATTTCCTTGGCACTCATCAAATGATATCTGCGGTAGTTTAACAAGTATTTCACAAATTCCAGGCCTTAGACAAAATGCTACTTCAAGCTGTCTGCCTGGATAGGACATTAGTTGGATGGCTGAGCAAGAATTTCATGGCAGACCCTTCAGCAAAGGATCCAGATAATGGTGTATTCCTAGCAGAGAAGTCACTTTTAAGTGACTTCCTGTGCAGTTAACTGGGGAAAATGTAGTGTCTTTTGAGGCATCTACAGAGAGACTCAGTCTCCCTAATTTTTGGCACAACAGAGCGGCATCTGGGACTTCCTCTAGAGCAGGTACAGGTTCCTGAGCCAGGTGAGACCCACCTTCCATTACCAAAAGAAAGCTGACCTAGTTTTATGTAAGGTCTTTCTGTGGCACCAAAGAGACCCACTTCACATATCAGTCTTTCACATCTACTTTTGAACTTGGCTCTGCCCATGCATACCCTTAAATCAGCTAAGAAGCCAATCCTGAACAGAACAAAGCCTTCAGGGTATCAAATTTAGATCTCCCTCTGTAAATTTTCTGCATACTAAAGCCAGAAGAGATTATTATGGTCACTTGATCTGTTGTATAATACATCACCTACATTTGCCTTCATAATATATTTTATGATAATATTCTGGCATTTAAAGCAATTAATTTCTAATTACACAGTTTCAAACTCCATGTTTCCTTAGCTAAGCTGCTCTAAACTTTCATTAATTATAGTACAGATCAATTTTCATATGACAATAACTTGGAGGAGTATGATTTAAAACAGAACTTGTGAAATTACCACTTCTATGTATGTTAGTGTGCAGCTAGGCAGCAAAATATATGCCTCCATATAAAAATTGACATACCTATTTCTGATGTGAGCCCTGTCATTAAATGAAGTCAATTATTCCTTTTTGCTATTCAGATTTTTACCAATTCCTTCCAGTACAACTCAGGTTCAGTTCTTGGCTGCTTCTTTATGCTGGCTCTGTGATTTTCTCAAATCTAGCTTTTCCACTTGTTAAAGTCATAGCTAAATGCTCCTTTCCCTCCTGTCCCTGTGCTCCCAAATCCCTTCACCAGCATGTCTGATATGTCTTATCAAGTCAGAAGCAAGCTCCTTACTCACGTCAGCCACAGCTCTGGAATACGGCTCCCACCCACCCCTGCAGCCTTCCCCCTGCCCATTCCCACGGTCTCTCTCCAAGCACCTCCCAAGCCTTCAGCCCATCTGCTCCAGTTGGCTCTTTTCCTGTTCTCTGTGGTCCTCAGAAGCTGCCAGCTGGCCTGCTCTTCTGTCTTCCTCTGAAAAATAGACACTTTTGCTGTCCCCACTACCTAATGTGGAGTCAGGTTCATGTAACCCCATCTTCAGAGGGAGAACTCTTAACTCATCTTTTTTTCTCTTGCCTTGCTGTTGACACCATTTCTGGGGCCAGGACCTGTTAAAAGGAAATTTAAAAGTTGTGTACATTTCTTAGCAAAGGTATAATGAGCTGGCTCCTCAACATCAGCTCCTGGATGGAATCTAAGTTCCTTGATGGTTTTATGAGCACGTCACCAAATGCTGATTTGTCTGCAGATCCAAATCTTCATTATTGTTTGGGAGGCAGAAGCATTTTAGTTGTAAGCAAAGATGGTGAAAAGACAATTCAGAGTTGTCATTAAAAAGAGAAGAATCTGCTAAAATTGTTGCCAGAAAAAATATTTAATTTACATAAGAAAAAAAAAAGCTCTCTTTCTCCCTTCAGTATTTAAAAGTCACAACTGGCCATGCAGTTTTGTTGCAATGTCTTAGGTAGCCACTGATTCTTTGTTTTGGAGTGTTAATACCTAGTTTACAAATTGCCAAGTGTTGAACTACTAATGATATGGTTATTTAATGTTTCTAGACAAAGGGGATTACTTTTCTCATATGTTATGAGAACTAATCATCATGGGAACAAAAGGAGAAGTTGGCTACTGAACCAGAGGAACTAACAGATCCATTACTTTCCTGGAAATGTTTCCTTTTAGTTGGCTAATGTGCATTATGAGCTAACGATAATGCTGCACATGACTGTATGGAAGGGATGACCTTTTTCTGTCTATTCTCTGAGAAGACAGACATAATCTATCTCCATTTCAGACAGCACACAGCACATTAGTATGTTTTAGTGTCTATTTACACTAGAACTGGGTGCTAGGACAGCTCAGTAATTTCCAAGTCACAGATGGTTCATGTCTGGGCCATTCAACATACAGCCTGCACCCATTTTTATGGACATACCCACATATGAAAAGCTCAGTTCTTTGAATATCTTTTTCATCCTCTTTGACCATCTAGCCAGGAAAGTTGTTGTCTTAGAAGATGTATTTTTAAGCTGCCTTCTGGGAGTGAACTTGATTTCATTTGGCAGACAAAAATGAAAATAAATTAGCATCCATTTCCCCTTGTGCCTTTCTCCCAAATGGTACTCTGAACCTGGGTTGCTTTTATTTCCTCTATTCTGACAGAGGTGGATCATTCTTACTCTTCCCAACTTCATCTTATTTCTGCCACTCATGATATGATGGAGGGGTCAAATAACTCATCTCAGCCTTTTTTGTTCTCAATCAGTGGGAAAAAAATGTCTCATTCTAGAAGTGTGTCCTCTTCCTTCTTTCATTCCCTCCATCCACAAGCACAAAAAGAGAAGAGCAGAAATATCTGGTAACAGCACAAGACAAGATTGGAAAATTGCTGCATGAATAGCACCATGTCCTGTCAGGCTCAAATGATACTATATGTCCTGCAGAGGAAAGTACTCCTGGCCAAAAGAATGTTTACATCCCCATGACTCCTAGTTTGAAACACTGTTCCATTGAGGAGAAAGGAGGTTTTTTTTTGGTTTTTTTAAATGCACTTCAAAAATATTATGGTGCTGAAATTCCCCCCTCATCACACAAATCTCACAAATATGTTGTCACACGGACGCTTCTGCCATTTGAAAATTTGCTTTGTTCTTCAGGCTGTTAACCATTTTCTACAGTAGGATCTGTGAAATCTGAGGCTGAGGTAGCATACATGTTTCATATAGAAACATATCTTTGAGACAGCATTATGCAGGAGGATAATTAAATAGGGGTCCTGAATTCCTCTGTGTGTGGGGAAAGGGCTGCACTTGTCTTTGCATGCCAGAAAACATCTAAGATGAAGCATGGAACAGTTAGTTTTCAGGTTATGCCAAATTCTATATAGAAAGAAGAGATATGGTTAGGTACTATGTGAAAAGCTGAAGGTTCTACTCTCTATTTTGGTCCCTGATTTAAAGCAGTCGATTTTTTTTCTGGAAAACACAAAAAGAAATTTTTATTATGCTTGTTGATTGACTGTCTCTGGCCCAAGACAGTAAATGAAGCACAGTTACTCTTGGATTATACCCAGTTTCACCATTGCTGATTGATCTTCCAAAAGGAAATCAGCACGAAAGGCTCATCGCCTGCTACTGCTTGGCAGAGAGGAGACAGCGGTGTCAGGATGGGACCACTGTGTCAGGGAGGCAAAAACAGACTTCTGAGAGCAACTCAGGTTTAATGTTAATTTTTTAATTCACCTGTGGTGTTGCATCCTTTACAGCTGGGAATGCTTCATTAAATACCAGGCATTGTTTAAAAAGAAGTTTGCCAAGCTTTTTTTTTTGTTTGTTTTTAAATGTACAGCCAGCAAAGAGAATGCTTTCTAGACAACAGAGATAGCTTAACTTCAGCAAATTTACTAATGCTGATAGTGTTGAAGAAAAAACACATCTCTGACCATGACTGAGCAGAGGCTGCACAGCAGATAAGAAAATTATTTTTTAAATGAAGCCAGAGGTAAAGGGAATAAAGATAAAAAGACTTTATAGTTGGGGGGGGAGTGGGGGGTTCCAAGTGACAAAAATCTGCCAGATTACTACAAAATCAACAGGACTGCCTCATTAAGGAGCAAAGTTATCTTGAGACTTGTTTATCAAACAAAATATTCTAAGAATCTGTTTTAATTGAGAACATTACTTCTATCTTTTACCAAGTGCAATCTTCTATTTGGCACAACTTTAGCAACAAGTGGCAGATATTTAAACAAATGGGATTTTAACCGTGGAAGAGAGACGATATCTATCCATTTGGTTTGTTTAGACTCCATTCACACCTTCACTGATATCTATAGGTCTTGCACAGATGTAGAAAGGCAAATGCATGCTTTACTTGGTGTTGTTGGCTCTCTCCTGCATAGGAGTGTGTTGGTATTGCAGGGCACCAGCAGAAGCTTGGTTACACAATGCCACTCTCTCCCCCTTCTGGCAAGAAGAGCAAGGCAGGACACAGCCCCAACAGTGATGAACAGCTGCAGAATTGTCCCTGCTTATATGACACAAATCACAGTTGATTGAGCAGTTCCATTCAAAGCATATGTCCTCATTTAAAGCAGCTACCTAGTTACTTCAGTAGTTAAACTTCAAGTGCTATTTTGGAGAAAAGCGTGGGAACTGAGATTTGCTAGATGTGCCCCAAAGGAAAATTTGTCTGGTTTTAGATTGTGAAATACTCCAGCTTCTGGTATTGTTGTTCCTTTTTATTTCTCAAAGTAAACACATATTGCTACTCTGATGTGTCTGGTCCTTCAAATGTTAACACACAAGAGTAAACTTTTATGATTTCACAGATCAAAGGCTTGTACAAAATTAAGAACATGCATAAAGTGTTTGTAAGATCAGGAATGCAATCGACTGTGTCTAAAATAAAAAATTCAGAGAAATTAGAGAAAACTTTGTAGAAATTTTCTTCATCTTGAATTCAAATTAAAACATCAGAATGGCCTGAAGCTGAATACGAAACCTTGGCGTTTAGATTTGCTTCATGAAATCTCTGTCTAAGGCAAAGAATAAACAACTTACAGAAAATGAAATTCTGGTTCTGGCTCTGCAAACTAGATGCCTGTGCTTAACTTTATGAACAAAACCTTTGATGTCTGTGGGTTTACTCTATAATAATTTGTCACACGCTGGATCTGTGTGACTTTTTTATGGCTTGGCATACTTAAATGTACTTTTTTTTGCAGAGCACTAGAAGGAATCATTGGTCTTATATGTGTAAGTTTAGCTTTCATTCCAGGGGATTTCTTAAATACCTAGATTTTGTTGAGCAATCCATAATATAAAAGTTCTTCCTTGCAGTTGAAAAACACAGCTTCTCCAATACTAGCTGCTGTACTTCACATGCATATAACATTGCTATCAGCTGCTTATTGACTCAAAAAATGTTTGATTTCTCTCTCTCTCTCCTACTTAGCAAGATTAAAGGCTTAGATGTTCTGTTATACCATACCATATGTTAAGAGGAAAGACTAATTTTGGCTGCCTACAACATTCCAAGCCCTTTTTAAATAATATTAGCTAAAAGCTCCACTTGCATAAATGCTTAAATCTGCAGATGTAAAGCTTTGAATAACAAAGTCCTTTAAGGACCAAAATCTGCAATTTACTGCTTTTGAAAAGTCTGCCATGCTCCAGGGAGATGTACTGTTTCTTGGTGGAGCCCTGGCAGGACTCACTGAGGTATTCACAGGATCTGTTCACACCCACTGAATTTCACTTAAGAAAAAGTCCATGGAACTCCCCTGACCACATCATTATGATGGTTATAAAGCTCTAAATTAAAGCAAATTTCTACTTTTCTCTTGCTTAGCTCACTGACAACTACAAGCAAATGCTTGGAATTTTTTTCTGTATTCTGTTCCCCTTGCTGTTAAAGGAGGCCTCAATGAAGGTTTGCTTTCTGGTGGGTGAGCATCACTCTGTGGAAGCACAGGGACAAGAGTGAGCAGAACTGCTGACATCAGCCTTCTGCTGAAAGCTCATGAGCTGGAAGGTCAGATTGCACAAATCAGCTCTGTGATAAGATGCTAAGTGGAGACGATCACATCCTCATCAATTAGAAGAGCTCAGTAACTTTTTACAGTGCATTCTCAGGCAACTGTTAGGATTAAAATTATAGGCACTAAATTAGGGATTTATGGCTCTCTGATGTGTGTAGATTCAGTAAGTGTCCACTCTTACAGAATCTGGAGACTGTGGGTTGCTGCAGTAGGCAAGGAGAATCAACTGCTCTGGGTTTAGTGAGTGGCTGTGTTTCAATCTCAAACGTCAGCTTGCTGTTTGAAGAAATCAGAAAAACATTTTTTCCATTCTGGGGAATAACTTCAAGAGTTCTTCTGTTTATTTGCTCATTTTCTGTTTAGCTAGTGGGTTGTTGTTTTGGATTGTTTAGCTTGGTGCATTTCTCCTCCCTCTGCAACATTGCACATGGAAACCTTGGGACAGAGCAGCACTCTGAGAGGATAAAAAGGATTCCTTTGGCCAGCTGGACCTTCTGCCTGAAGATTAGGGCATAGATCAAATGATACAACCATACTCTCTAGCATTGAGTGTAGTGAGATATATAGATATAAATTCATATATATTGGAATTGTAAATTATAAATATAATACCATTAAACTATCTTGTTTTAACTGGTATTATTTAAAAACAAGAAAAAAAATATAAAACCTATGATCTTTATAGCACACCCTTTTTTTATGCAATGAAGTCATCATGTTTTGCTTAAGTACCCCTCTTTCCATACAGATTCACTTGCTAATCCTTCCATGTCTTAACTAGATGCTGGATCTGCTCTGCTGCATGACTGATCCACATCTCTTACTTGTGCATATATGCTACCATCGTTAGCTACGGCTGAGATCACCTCAACAATCACAGAAAGACCATTAATTACTCTGAAATTCCTTCAGTGTTTTTCTAGAAGCCAATCTAAAGCTCTGTACTGGAGCATAAACACATGCTTATGGACTTTTCTTTTAAAACTTGCATCTTGCTCACAGTGACTTCTGAGGGTAAGCAGTAGCCAATTGAGTTTTAATGTGGCACTGTAAATATATGTGTTCCACAATGCCTTGTAAGCACAAAGCACTCCAGATGATGATCTACATCAGACCATACATCTGGCAAGCATCAAGAAGATATTAAACCTGCTGCCTTGAAGAAAACACCACTGGCAAAGTCTGATTGTATTAGGAATTGCATACAAATACGTATTTCCATTTTGATATGTGATTTATACAGTGTATAAATGTCTTCCAGGCCCATCCCAGCCACATGTGGTGGGTGACCCTTCAGATCTCACCTGTAGGGACCAGTCCCTTTGTGTGCTTCACTGTATAGCCAGAAAAGCACCATAGGCTTTTCACCAGGCTACCTGAGATGGTTCCTAGGAAGATGGGAGAGGCGTTGATCAGAGACTATGCATGCTATTGGCCAATCCAATATTATTATCTTTACAATCAACAAACACAACTACAGATTCTGGTTTCTTAAGGAAAAAGTCACTAGCAGCTACTGTAGATTAGAGAGACACAGACATGCCTAGCATTATAACACATTAGCATTATATGATACTTTCAACCACTGTATCCAGTTAGATTGTGCTTGAAATTTCTCCATGTAGTACTTTTCAGTTTTCTTACAGGTATTGATACAGATTTAGCCACCCATTTTTTTTATTTTTTAATTAATTGGATGTGTTGTTTTTTTTAATTATCTGCAAAGATACCAGTGATTTTGCTTCACATGTAGATGAATGATTTTTAAGAAAACATATTTGTGCTCAAACCTATGCCTTACCTATTTATTATTTTATATATTATCAATTGCTTATTTGTTTATTTATCAATTGCTTTTATGGAATTTTTACCAATTCTTCATTGATTCTCTAAATGTACTACTTGCCTTGGTAATTGATGTTTATTTAACCTAAAAGAAATGAAAGACATCTACAGTGATGTAGTTATAACCACACTGGAATAACAGTGCCAAGTGAAAAAATACTTCTGGAATCTCAAAATATCTCCATATTTCAGATATCTAGATGTGTTACATTCCCAAAAGTATTAAAAATGCAAGGAGCCAAAGCTCTGTCTCGTTCATCTGGGCATGGTGTGCACAGCAGAGGCTGCCCAGAAGAGGCTCAGCATTACTGTAGCAGTAGATGTTGTTAACAGAAGAGAAAAGCTGGAAAGGGGATTGGTACTACTTTTCATGGAAAATTCTTATGTGTTTCCTCCCAAAGCCCAGATGTGCATGTTCTATGGAAATATCCCTCAGAGGGATATTTCTACACTGCTCACATCCACTGATGCTTTATTTGAACAATCCAAATAGGACTTGATTCTTTCTGTCTAGGGAGAAGCTTCCATCAAAGGGAAGCAGCACCAGAGGCGTAGGTTGGTTTTATGCTGAGTTCTTTCTTTAGGTATGGCAAAGATACAAACTTACCTAACAATGGTCCATTATGATCTGTCAAAATCATGGGATTATCTGAGGCTGAGCTGTAATGATATACTAGGCTGATCTATGTGAGAATCATTTTAACTTGGTGCCAGTTTTAGAGGTGTTTTGGACCCTGATAATGAGACACAGGATGGGGGATAGAAAAATAAATTGAGAAAAGACAGAGGGGTTTTAGGGACTAAAAGGCAATCAATAGCAAAACAGATATTCCTGGTGATAAAAAAAAAAAAAAAGCTTTGGAAACCAGCCATTCTTAGTATAAAGTATGTGCAAGAAGGAGAACCTCAGAGTGGTTCCACTTCATCTGTACCTCCCACTGTTTTCATCACTGTAGCTCATGATGAGCTCTCTCCTCCATCCCTGTCAGTCTCCCTCACAGACCCTTATGATCTTTCCTCCTCTTATGGTTTTGTGCTTTTAAATTGCTCTAAGTCTGCCAGTAACAGCAAATGTCTAAATATATAACTGATGCACCCATTCACCTTGGGATGAATGTTTTATTGGTTTGGATGTCATCATATTCCTCACAATCACACGTCCCTCCCTCCAACACATATGGAAAGCAGCTGTATCATATGGGCACTGCTCTTACAGTTTAAACCTGGGAGACTCAGAAGTTCAAAATGAAAACAACATAATAATAACTCTGACCTCTTCTTAGCAAGCCCTAGTTTTAATCATTACAGAAGTGAAGAAGGTCAATGAGAAAGCAGAAACAGAGCAAGGAATAGTAGTTTTCCTGTCTTCAGAAGATGCTATTCCAAAGGAGAAATGGCACTATTACTCCATATCTGTGTGTAAAAGTTCTCAAAAGAATAAAAAAAAGGCCTACGTTTTTGATTCTGTCTTCTTCAATGTTATTGAAGAAACAGGAGTGAATATTTGCATCTGGCATATTCAGATGGCAAAGTGCTCTAAAAATAACATTCAGTGCTTAACTAGAACTTTTCATCCACATTTGTTAAAGACACTTACAGGGGTGGATAAGGTACATTATCACTTCACAAGACAGAAGAATCAAGATTTTGTTGAGTTAATTCACCTGCCAAAAAATAGCCCTTGCTTTCACCCAAGGGACAGGACCAGATAAATGATAATCCAAGATGAATCCTGTTCTTCCATTTACTCATTCTATTGTATTTCCCCATGGCAGCACATTTCGCATTAGGTGATGAGGGAGAGGCCAGGGACCTTCCAGGTCACCATCATGCCATGCACACCCAGCTGTGCCTGGCCCTGTGGGCAAATAATGCCCCACAAACTGGGGCACGGGTGAATAAACAGAGAACTGCTGAACACTTACTCTACAGAAAAGCTTCAAATCATTAAATCAAATGATCACCTAAACTTTGTGCTTTAATGTCCATGAGCAGACATGGCCAAGACTGCAGAGACTGTAGTTTGAATCAAAGCCTTTATTGCAAGCTCTTGGCACAAATTTCTCAGTGCCGCAGGAAATCCTCTCACACAGCAACGCACAGCGCTGGTGCCTGATTGCAAAGAGCCTCCCACTCACATGGCCATCAGGACAGAAACCTTTCAGCATGAGTGCACAGCACACAGCAATCAGCCAAGGCTATATTTAGACTGAGAAGTTTTCTTTCACTCCAGCTGCATTGAGAGACTGGAAATTGCACTGCATACAAGACCCAGAATTAGCTCCTTGACTTCATTGGCTCCGCTTGCTTTCTCCTTCTCTTCTGATGTCCTGACTTTAGTGAGCCACAACAAAAGACTTTTTCTGTAGTTGAAATGTGGTGGGTGAGTATTTTCTTGACACATCTGTCCATTCATGCTGCATAATTATTGACACATTTACTTTTACTGACAGCTTTTTTTCTCTTTCTCCCTTTTAAACTTAGCATCTGCCAGTTCTGAGTTACTACACCTTCTGTTTACAGCAGTGCCTTGATCTAAACCTGCTTTTTTTTTTCTCTCATAAAGCATAATTCATACATTTTCCCTATGCTGTTCCAGTTAATAGAAAAAAAAGCCCTCCCAAGATACAAAAGACTGATGAGTATCAGACAGAAAGAGTCATGACTGTCACTTTTCAGGATAAACACAGAAACAATCAGAATATTTTTTTTCTTCCCAAAGCTTCCCTGCTACCATTTCCAATGAGGCTGTTCATGGCAGTCCACAGCACTTATTATTAAGAAAGTAATAGATGCTCTTCCAGTTCTCAGGACCATGGGATACGCTGCAGCTGAGCAGCTTTCTCTGCTGGTCACATTGGTGCTGTTTAGCATTTCATATTATTTGTCCTGCTACTCTACCAGCAATCTCCCTGTGCCAAAAGGTCTTGGGAGAGAACTTACTTGGACCTTCAGTTACAAGTTTGGCTTGGAACATTTCATCTCTGAAAATGAGAATGCTGTGAAACTACACTGATGATTTCACACGTGTGACCTCTCTAATAGATCATGTTCCTAATGGGACTGAGATGGAGAGGTGTCAGGTGGTAGAGGTCAGAATCCCTGCTCCATATCAGTAACCTAAGGAGATCATCCAAGAACATGGCAGGGGACTTCTTGATGGGTACCAGCACAGGAAAGTGAGTTGAGATCTGAAATAGTTGTGAATTAGTAGGATATCCAGCAGAAGTGCTCACATTGGGAAGTGGCCAACACATGGAGACTAACAAGATAAATGTGCAGAATATGCTCAATTTATGGCTAACCCATCTCTGTGTCTCCCTTTCTCCCCTGTGTGTTTATTGCCTTTTGATGGTGTTTTCCAACAGCACTGTAACTTTTCAGTGTATAGGCTGATGGGCCACAGTTTACATATAAGAGAACGGTGAAGCCTGGGTTTTGAATACTTCCAGATTTCTGGGTGTATCCTTCCATTGTTCATCTTAATAAGGACATAACACTGGGCTGACAGGATGGAGCAAGGGCGAGGAGATGCTGAAGGGAAGTGCAGCCATCCAGTGGTCACTCAGCGCTCAGCTACACAGCAAGGGCTGCGTGGAGCCAGGAGGATTTCCTGAGATTGTTCCTTAAAGCTGTGAGAGAAAAGAGCTCCTTAAATTTCTGGCAGGAAGAGTGCACTTGACATTTTAGTGGCTATATTTTGGCTTCCATGAGATGAGAGGAAATACCTCAAATCTTTAATATAAATCTTCCTATTAGTTAATTTATTATACAAGATAAATATGTAATGTTCCTACAGTGTTACTTCAAATTTGCATTCTAGTAATATAAAAAAGCTCAAGCTGAGCTCAAAGCCTGAGGATCAGTGATAATATAATGATTTCTAATGAATGGCAGCTTGGTCCATAAAGATTTTAAGACAAGACAGGGAAGAAATAAGAAAGTGCCAGTAGTCCTCTAAACCATCAGAGACTCCAGATGCAAAGAGTAATGAGACTTCCATGGTCACCCCAGGAAGCTGTGGTCAATATGTGTAGTGGATCTCTGTGTCTTGTGTTTTAGTCGAGTGTCACTCTCACACAGCTTTATTTTCTACACTGTGCATTCTGCATTAAGAAGCTCATCAATTTAAATTCACATCACCTTACATTTGACAAGTGGCTATTAGGAAAATCACAGGAGCTTAAAAAATGAAAAAAAACCCCAATATATTTGCAACTATTATATATTATCAGCTACTGTGAAACAACTCTTTTTTCTCGTCACAGAAATTGTCACAGAAATAGAGTGGCTTTTATCTTAGGTAGAAGAGACAAGCTTTGTGTTTTGGGTTCCACATATCTTTGGGCACTGAACTGTCCATAAAGGTATCAACTCTGTATTTTGCTGATATGTCAGAAGTCATTTTTGTAAAGTGCTTTTAGATGATTACAAAAGAGAGATCATAAAGGACTGCAGACTTATCATTATGTAAGGACATTTGGCCTCAAAGGATCACAACTGATAAAACTATTCATTGTGATGAAGAAAGTTCACTTTTTTTATTAGGAATGGGCTGATAGTGTCCAGAGCCTGGTTAGGGTTGTAATTTAGGTTTGAGGGCAAATTGGATAACTGCTCAGACATATTAACAGCAATATCCTGAGGCTGATTTTATGAAATTCGGGAATGTCTGAACCAGACAATAGGCCCCTTCCAGTATTGGATCCATCTGCTATTTTGATGTTAAACACAGATATGTATAAAATAAAGCACAGAGAGGTAGAATTCAAAATTCTACTTGAGTCATCTTTATTTTTCTGCTTTAATGAAAAAAAAGCAATTTTGCTTAATCAGAGCTTATATATCATGCTGTTTTTCCAAACTTAAATCCTTGAACCTTAATAAAATTGCAGTAGCAAGCAATGAGTAGGCATGTTGAGTGTTGGACTGCCTGGGGTTAAGCCTTCAAAAAAACCGAATCTTGTTGTGGTTCCACTATTGCTGAACAGTAAAATAAACCCTATTGACTAAGGCTGGATAATCACCAGGTCAGCACTAAGCCCTTTAAAAACACACCACATCCTCTCTTCCTTTACACAGACTTGGTATAAAATTAACTTATTAAACCTCACTAATCTTTTCACAAACCCCTCTCTAGTTAGTATGCTAAAATAGGTCTATCCTGGGAGACCTTGAGGAAAGAAGAGACATTTCCCTTGAAGCATCTCCTTCTGATCACTGGTTGCTGTTGGGTACTGGCCACTGGACTATAACAACAATTGATCTGATCTGCTGTGGCAATTCCTCTAGCCTTCTTCCCAAAGTATGCTAAGTTTTCAAATTGAGAAGGAAGTTTTCCTCAGAGAAGGAAGAGGTAAACTACATTCAAAATTAATTGAAATTAATTTCAATTAATTAAAACATAACACCTTCATTTTTATCTCCTAAGGTATTTCTAGTAGGCCAGATAAAACAACTTGCTTCACAGAACTCAGAGATTTCCTCCCACAAGTTGAATCCCCTTTGCCATTCACATGAGCGAATTCTCCTTTCTCAAAGATCAGAATGAATTAAAGGAGCTGTTCTTGGAAATGTTTATATTTCATATATTCATATTTCTATAAATAACTCAACTGGCGGCAGCATCTTCAGGTACAAGTTCAGAGTCTGAGGAAGATATTCATAAATATTTATCTACCTGATCTGTCATGAATTGTCCTAAGAAGAGGACTTCATTGTACAGTTTTAGGAGTGTTTTATCTGGTCAAAATATCATATGAAGTGTGAGTGGTGCAAAGAATAAGCTTCAAACCACAGCATAATAGTTACATAAATATTAAAAGCCCCAAAACCCCCAAAAACCAAAATCAAAACAAAACAATGGTCTTCAAAGTAACAAAGCTATTCAATCTATTTTCCCATGGCTTGGGATTTCAGGGATAGATTCTCCATTTCCTCAGAAGGGGTTAACAATTGCTGATACTCTCTTTCAATCACCTTGTTTTTATTCATAAAGACAACTCCTTTGACAGTCACATTCCAGCCTTCTCCTTAAAGAGGACTCTCACACAGACCCTACATAAAAACTGTAGAAGCCTGGTATGTTTATTAATTCTTCCTGAAATTAATCAAAAATATCCAAAGCTTTCAGATACAAACATGTCGTCACATAAACTCATCTTCTCTTAGTCGAAGTCCAAGGTAAGTGATGTCTTTTTGAATGCTTCTGGAAACCATAACCTGCTAACCTTAAAGATCCAGTTTTGCATTCTGCAGAGCTGTAAGCAGTTTTACTCATGGCCAAACCAGGTCTGGCTGCAAACCCTACATTTGCTTCCAATTGAGTAAAGTGAAACTTTTGTGCAAGTATGCTGGTAGAGTTCCTGAATGACGTGCATTAGCCATCAGTGCTTTCTCAGTTGTGATAATAATTAGCAATGGGGTCTGAACCAAAATTCTTGGGAGTAAATAACCCCTTTCTTGGATTAAGTTCCAACTCAAACCCAGATGCAGCTCTAAATTTCACAAATTAGTTCCCCCTCAACACAGAGTAGAACTAAAACTACATACCAGATCCCCCAAATTCAAGAATTTTAAAATCCATCTCTGTATTTTGTGGTTTGGACGCCAGTCTCTTTCTAGAGATATTTTCAAGGCTAAAACCTAGTAACAGACAAAGAGTTTCTAGTGTTTTTCTCCTCAGAAAATACTTCTATATATCTCTCAGCTGGTCAAATTATCCTATTTGAAACGCATTTGTAATGACTGAGTGACCTGGTTGTGAGGCTCTATCTGATCATTTGCAGACCCTGTTAAACAAAAGCTTGTGCATGACTTTAGCAGATGGTTTAGCTAACATATAATTTCTATAGGTATATAAAATAACAGTTGGAATCAGAAAGCATAATGGCTTCAAGACTCTCACTCCATTTTTGCAAAGTCATTTTCTTCTAGTTGTTATAGCTCAGCAGCAAAAGACCATACAGAGAAAATGATGTTGGGGTTAACTAAGCTGAATAAGAACACTATTTAAGTATTACTTTAGAAACCCTATAAATGTCTGTATGAAAACGAGCATTTCTCAGATAGCTACAAAAGGGAAGGTCTAAAACATCCATATCAACCAAAGCAGTTTGATCAGCACTGATTTGGTCAAGGCCATAAATATCTGCAGTCTCCAGAGAAGCTTTATTTTGACATAGCCAGTAGTAAAGAGCTGGTGCATAAAAAACAAATCCATAATTTATTTTCAGGAGATAACATATTTTAAAGGATATGCATTATCAAAATTAAGAGGCAAGACATTGCTCAATGGTGCTTGGATTTTATTCCAGATGATAAGGAAACAATATCTGGATTCACAGCTGATTCTTTTCAGAGTTTGGAGGAACAGAAAATCCACAGTATTAACTTCAGAAGTAGGTAGTAATTCATGCTATACTTATCTGTATCTGACTGAGGGAGTTGGAGGTCCTGGAGAGCAAGAGGCTACTCTGCAATACCATGAGGGCACTCGTTGTGCCCCTTGCATCTCTGATCCTGGCATGTGCATGCATGCAGTGGGAAAGATAAGCTCTGTAATTTGTCCCACAACTTTTTCTATCAGGGAATAAACTGAAATGGTATGTGATATCCTCTCTACCTGTGGACCTACATTTCCTTTGGAATGAAATACTGATGTACACATAAAAGAAACACAGCCCCCACCTACCCCCCTTACAATGCTGGAATGAGGCTATGGTGCTGCATGAGCTGAGCCTGCAAGGACCCTGCAAGGACCCTGCAAGGACCCTGCAAGGACCCTGCAAGGACCCTGCAAGGACCTGCCAGTCCTGTAATGTTGGCTTGGCCAAAGACCCCCAGTGGGAAATTTCTGTTTTGGATCATCCCCTAGGAGAACCAACCACTCCCTACTGACCACGAAGGAAACCAAACTCTGTCTGGATTCAGCCTCTGTTATCACATTTGTTAATCATTTATCCCCTGTTAAATGCATGGCACTATGTTCAGCTAATATTAGTTCTGCTGTGAGCAGCAGTGAATGTCTTGCGTGCAGAGTTGTGGGTGTTCTACACATGCATTAATGAGAGAATATGTCATCCTCTGGAGCAAAGTGAACATATATCAGAAAATTCTGTCAAAATGCTTCCTCAGATGTATTTTGCTTAAATATTACAGGCCACAAAAAGGGGATACAACTTTGCAAAAATGTTTACAGTTCCCATTCCAGTTTTTAGTTCCAATCTACCTTACATTCTCATAGTATTTAGGATGTCGTAATTGTCCAGCTCCAACCTAAAATTAATCCAAAATCATTATTAAATTGATGGGAATAGCTCTGCTCATTGACATCTGTGAGTGTGGTGAGAAAATCCCCAATACTGTCAGAAAATAAAAAACAATCAACTGCAGCAAATGAAGATGGAGTTCATAAAACTATCAAAACATATAAAACTATCATTGCCCATCCTGCAACACCCACATGCATAAGTCTAATTTATATGAATTGTTCCAAGCCTCATTTACCAAAGAAAATTGCTGCCTTTATGGATACATCAGTGAATTGGTCAGGAACATTTTTGTTCTACTTCTCAAATTAAAACATATTGATTACTTCATACAATATTTTTTCAAAAGAAAATGTTGGTTTTGGGAAATGGATTGAAAAGTATTTGCAAATGTTTTTTTAAGTAACGAAGACTTTGTCTCTAAAAATGACCATTCTATGTCTCAAAATTACATTTCATGAAGAAATATAAGCAACTTAAATTACAAAGTATATCTTGAAAGCAACCAAAGCATTTCCAAATTGCCAAAAGAAAATGTTACAGCTGATTTGAACCAAAACCATATCTTCTGGATTTATAGCTCATGATGTTTTTAGATTTTTGACTGCTTTGTCCTGATTCAGGACATAAACATTTTTCCATACTGTTACATTTGGCCAGAATGTGAAACCTATTTCCTGCCTGTTTCTTTTTTACTACCACACTGATGGCAGTTCTCCTAGCACAGTCACAGCTGTAAGATATTGGCTCTGCTGCAACTGTAAGGCTGCTTTTGCTGAGATATTTTATATCATTTCCACAGACCCAAAAGATAACTGTGCTGCAAACCCAATTTTTTACTTGCTAGAATAACTGTAGATATATAGCCTTACACACACACACATACACACACAGTCCATCAGATCTAGCTTGTGTTAACCATAAATTTGAGTAGATTTTGCCCTTTTAACATCAATTAATCTACTTCACTGAAAGCATTCCTGTAATTCAGCAAAGTGCAAAGGGTCTCTTGGGTCTCATATGAGCAATTTTAAAGTTAACTGTAATCCATATTTAATACTTGAATATAGTGATGGGAGATGCACTAATACCATGGAAATTGTCTTACATATATCACTTGTTCCAAAAAAAAAAAGGCAGATTTATTAGAGGTTAATAGACTTTCTGTATTCACTCAGCTAATTTTGTGTCCTGTTCCTAGTCTCTTTTTGACCTTTTCCTTGCTGCTCCAGTTGCTGTCTGTGAACTCAGGTAAGACTGAATTCCTTCTGTGCTCTAGCACTTGGATGTGAGAAGAGCTGAAGAGGGACCATGGGCTGTGCTCCTATCCCTCAGCTCGATGTTCTTCTCTGTTTTCCAATCACAATGCTACAGCAGAGGAGTGTAGCCTTCAGTGGAATTTTATGGCATAGCTACAATAAAAACCAGTTTGGGGGCTATTCCTGCGTTCTGAGGCCTGCTGTCAGGGCACAACTCATGTTAACAAGGGTAACATTTCTTGCCTCCAAAAGCAGAGTGTTTATATAGAAAATAGTTTGCTGGAAGCAATACCTGCCCCACCAAATCCCTGCAGCAGGAGTGGGTACAGCTGGAAGAGCCCTGTGAGGCTCAGTGTCCCCAGGAGCACACTGACAGCACACTGACAGCAAAGCACTGCAGGCAATCATGGGCTCAGGCCTGAGTCCTTCCCCAGCCTGCTATTATTTACTACTGTGGGCCTGCCTGCCCAGCCCAGCATCCCAACAAGACTGGGAAAAAAGAAAACTTTGCTGGCAAAGGTTTCCAGGACCCACAGCCAGCAGACAAAGAGTTACTGACATGAACCTCCAGCAAATGTCACCTGGATGTTAAGCCCCAGAGACAAACCCCTGACCATCCAGAGGGTGGGGGATCAGTCAGAGAACCTTGCCTTGAAAGCTCACTGAGCCCTCACCAGAAACACTTAGCAAAGGATGGAGTAATATTGGTGATGATTTTGTTTGCATTGGTATTGTGGAAAGCTTGAAAAGAATTATTTAATGCAATTATTCCTAAAATAGCATTGTGATGAATTTCAGCTTGTTTCAATGAATACTGATTTTTTTTTTTTCTATTGGCTGAGACATTCCTTTAAGTCTATAAACACCTAAAAGCAATTTTTTTGGTGGTTTGTTTGTTTATATCTTACAGAGATCTTGCTAATAAAGAGAGGGCAGGGAGAATGAAAGATGGAAGAGAGAGGTTCAACATTCTTAATTTTGACCCTAGCATTGCCCCTGGACAAACCACTAAACAGTTGAGTTTGCATATGATATAAATTTCTTTGCCCCTTGTGGGTAATGAAAGCTGCAGGATAATGAATCACATCATCACTTCAAAAGATAATATGTACAACCCTAATGTTTTCAAATTTCATAAAGATGACACAAGGGCAGTTGGAAACCTGCCAAACTTCAGAAGAGTTATTGAATTATATGCACAGTATCGAGGCACGACATGCATGGATGAAAAATCAATGTTTTGTAGAAAGAAACAGAAACTCAAATATAATGATAACGGATAAACAGACACACAGAGATCCACATTTTTGTTTTGTGATATTAGATAGGCTGATCATGTCTTATGTTTGATTAATTAGTCTCCTCCATGTTGCAATCCCCACAATGCTTCTGAGATGGTAGACAGTTCTATTCTTGCCCACCCTGTGTGTGCTTCAAACCTCTTGCAACTGCAGAAAAGATACCAGTGATCTCAAACATAGGAGATGCATGGGATCAGTATTTTATCACATTTGTTAACAGGTAGCAGCTCTAAGAATGAAGTAAGCATATGATCTAATAAAGCTGTGTAAATACACTGTCATTAAATATGTGTAATAGCTATTACAATTTTATATGTTCTTAGCTGTCAGCAGGTTTTGGACTGGGCTCTGGCTGTTCCTGTGTGGCAGTTCAGGCAGAGGTGGCAGCCACAGATCCCTGGAAGGCTGCTGATGGACAGGGAGCTCTGCAGAGGTGGGAGCAGTGCCCTGAGTGTGCCCTGGGGAGGCCAGCACAGCCATGGGAACAAACGAACTGCTCTGTCTGGCCTTCCTGCATGTGGGACATCTCTGCTTGCCTGTGTGGCCCTCACCAGCACTGGGGACTCCAAAGTACCACCAGAGCCAAATATGACTCTTACAAGTAAAATAGAATAAGAATTTTCTTTTTTGACTACCACTGAAAGACATGGATTTTGTGTTTGTCTTTGTTTGGTTTTATGTTAATACTCCACAGTTCTGCTTGTGCAAAACCGCATCAGTATTTTAGGACTTTATTTAAAATACAGCATGGGGAATGAGACTGATCAACTTCTTTAGTTAGGGTAGGTCTCATTTGTATATATCCTAGTTTTGCCTTTTCACTCAAGGTGAAAAATTATTGAGAGCTGGAAAATAAATCATTAGATTTTTAAGTGCAGAAAGGAATAGCCTTCTTTTTCAAAGCTGGTGTCACAATCACTTCCAGGTATGACAAGCAATCACGAACTTGCATCTAAGTTCTGGAATTTAATTTTGTTCTTCCTCATTTGCCATCAAAATGATGAAGGACTCAGGGAATGCTTGCACTGGAGGTGGCAATGAGGTTTTCAAACGTCCATTTAAATACAAAACAGCTACATTAAAAAGGCAAAAAATAAGGGCAAAAGATGCAGGGCTTTATTTCATCCGCCATTACTTTATAACCACTCTGAATGGGGGCTCAAAATTACTATTTATGAGATATTTTACTCTAAATACTAAGGGAGAAAAATTTGGCCAAAATTCATGACAAGTCCTTTGTTTTGTCAGTGTGAAATACTTGATAATTTGTAATGCATTTAGCCATTAATCATTTCAAAGGGCTTTTAAATGGGCATGGAAGTCCTTTGAGTCTTTTCCATGTACAGACATTGGATCAGGGACCTTTACTACAAATTACTTTTGTCTGGACTTCTAATACAAAATCAACTTGAGAACAAGGGAAATATATCACTGTTAAATTTTATTATAAGACAGAGCCCTTATAACACATCATGGGAAACATTCTTGAGCTGCTCTATTAATAACAGCAGTGCCTGATTTCTTTGGTTTAAACTTACCTTTTTCACATTTTCTTGTGACATTTTCCAGATATAAATTGTTATGATGAAGAGTCATTCAAAGCAAGGGAAAAAGCTTTAATTATGTTTCTCTTTTCTAAAAGAGAGTGGGGTGGGAGGGGGATTATTTTACACAGATCAGTGAAGGACACCCTAATAAAGATTGGTCTGGAACATTTCTTTTTATGACAATTGACTTATCAGCAAGAGCCATTGTAGCAAATCTGGAAATTACATAATTGCCAGAAACTGTAGATATTTGACTTGGCAAGAACTTTAGGTGTCTCTGATTTATTATTGTAAGAATTTGGCTCTGCAAAGATGAAGAAATGTTTAATGAAAGAACAGTAGAATTCAAATGAAACAAGCATAGATCTTGTTTTCAGAGGCTATATTTAACTACATTGTCACTTCTACTGTAACACAAATAAACTAAACTGAAAATGTCCAGGGTGACAAACTGGCAGAGAGGTCAGGCTGCAAGAAAATACTAATTTCAACAGCTACACACTCATCTTTTCCTCTCCATTTTGTACTACCCCTTGGGCAAGTTCTTTGTGGGTCATTCATTATACTAGATGCTATCCCTTTTAGCAGAGGCAAAATAATAAAACTGTAAAGCTGAAAGAAACTTGTTAATGAGGAATTACATTTTTAAAATCTGTCTTTCACAAGGCACTGAAGCCCTTTCAAGCATCAAAATTTAAAGGCATTAGGTATTATTAAATTTAAGAGAAATGTAAGTGGCTAAGATCAAAGTGGTGAAGTGGGAATACTATAAGTACTTATTTTAGGTTTGGAGGGCTTACATACCACAGCAATTCTGAAAACACCCGTAATTATTCTCTGTATCAGAAGACCAGGTCACCACAGAGTAGATTAAGGTGAAAGTCTTTGCTTAAACCATTTGCATCAAAGGGATTTACTTTGGCAAGTCCTCCTGGAGACATTTCCCTTTGATAAAGTTCAGCCTCCTTTTCTGGAGAAATGCTGTTTCCTGAAAATGGTTTATCATCTGCTCTCTAATATCTCCTTATGTTTCTCATGCTATCTTACTACCACACAGAGGAGTTGCTAGGAACATCCCACAGTTTATGTGTCTTGGCATTCAGCTGGGCGGCAGCAGCTGGAATCAATGCCACCACTGCTGCTCCTGGCAGCAACTGCTGACTGATGCAAAGGGAAGAAATCCTGCTGTGGTGTGAGATCGACATTCCTATCTCTGAGGAGACACACGTGCTGGCACCACCATCATCCATTAGACCAGAAGCTTTGAGTCTGCTATCAAGCTAGAGCTTCTCCACTGGCACTTGGACAGATCACATCCCTGCCAGGGCTCTGATCATCTTTGTTATGGAGGAGTAAAAAGCCCTGTTAGAAAAAATGTTTCTCTTGAAGTGGAAAACTCAGATTATGTATTTCAATGTCAAGAGATTAGGAAGAAATACAGCAAAAAGTCACATAGAGCCACCTTGTTATCCCCTTATTTTTTTCCAAGAGTCCATACCAAATAGATGTTAGTGGACATGCTAGGAAAGGGGAGATATACCAAAGAGTCTTATTTTTCCTAAATAATGGAGATATTACTAGCAATAAATTAATATTGCTCCATTATCTCTCCTGTTTCATATAGACCCTGATACTGTTAACTACTGAGGCTGCATGGGCAAAGGTGTCTCCAGACACCTGAACACAGAATTCTTCTTTCCCCAAGCTTGAGTAGACTATTCCAATTAACTCTTTAGCAAATAGGAACAAACGAGTATTGCAATGGTCATTAGCAACAAAATGTGGAAGCATCACAAAATAGAACACTTCTAAACTGTTCAGCCTGGACTTTACCAGCCAGTCCATGTAATCAGGAGGAGCATGGCTTGTGCTGCATGTCATGTGCTACAGCCGAACGGGGTCACTTATTTACTGGAGAGAATTCCATTTCATGCTGGCCTGAAGCCCTACATCAAGAGTTAAACCTGTAGTTGTGTCATTTCAGGCAAATCTTAACTAGTTTCTGGGGGGAGGTTGTGTTTGTTTGGTTTGGTTGGATTTTTTTTTTTTTTTTTAAAGTTCATTTAGGAAAAACTGGATAAAGCCTGTTAGGTATAAGAAGAACTATCTATTTCTTTTCTTTCTTTTTTTTCTCTTGGTTTTCTTTAATAGCTTAATCTATGAAGAATGTTGATCCTCAGTGCAATTATACAAATGGAAACAGGAAGTATTTTGAAATGGTAACAGGATTTGAACTCTACTGATGCAAGATGACATGAGACCAACTCACAAAAAATTGACTCAGAGTGTCTTACAGGAAAACATGGGCCTCTTATAGATTATTATCTTTTTTTATGATATAAGGAGGGTTAGTATGAAAAACTTTATGGGTGCTTTCACATATTTTGCATTATTGCTCATCTTTATTCGGACATATTATAAAACTGGCATTTAAAACCCCTGGAAAATTCCATTTATGCTATGTTTTTTACTCTAACCTATTTGACTATCTACCTTCTTTTGCATTTCATCAGAATCACATGCAGTGCATGGTCTGCTATTTAGAAGCTTTTTCATGGCAATAAAAGCCCCACAAGAATTAGATTACCAGTTATTTACAGCTTTTTATTCAGCTGCAAAACTTATTCCATTTTTTTTTCCATTTTTTTATTCCATTTTGACCATACATTGCTGGTAGAACACATGTACTTTATATGCTATAGCTCAGGCTGAGTAACAGTTGATATTATTATTATTGTTATTATTATTATATTTAACAGTTGATATTATAATATTATTATTACTGTTATTAATTATTAATATTACTATTACTATTACTATTATTATTTCAACCTGGACTAAAAGAAGTTATATTAGCAAAATTTGTTCTTCTCCTCTTAGAATGTAGCTAGGGGAAAATAAGTCATTTGGGTTGCATTAATTCTTTAATTTTGTCATACTTCTGGAAGTTAAATTTGCCAAATTTTGAGGCTTTGGAAAATCTGTTTACACATATTCAGGAGCTATATATTTGAGTTAGCAAGACTTAACTTGTACTGAGAATATTCCTTTCTCACCTGGATGCCCAAATACCTCCTGCCAACATGCTGCAATTCACAGGAAAAAAAAAAAACAAACCAAAATCAAAATCAAAACCAAAACCAAAACCAACCAACCAACCAACCAACAAACCAAGCAAAAAACCCTCACCCAAATAAAAACAAAACCAATAAAAAAACACCCACAAAAAAAAAAAAAAGAAAAAGAAAAGAAAAAGATAAACAAAATCTATTGTAAAGTATCAAGAGCCTTTTGGCCAATTTTTCTGAACTATTCAGATGCTGTAATAATGAGGTAAACTAGAATTGCAGGATTTAATTTTTTTCCTACTCTCAGTGGTACTTTTTTGACATTCATGACTGACTATATTAATAATTTGATGAATTTCAGATGAACTGGAGATCTAAGGGACTTTATAAAGGGTTTCTAACTTAAACAATTATTAGAGGACCAGAAAAAGAAGAAAAACAACTATTGCTCAGACATAGTGCAACTTTTCCCTTTCAGAAGAGTTTGCAGACAGCAAAAGAAACCCTCTATGCCATTTTCCATTTCTGGGATGGTCTATTAAGTGTTAAAGATTTAGCTTCTGTGTGGGCTGTATGAAAACTTTGTCACTGGAGGTCTGCTGTGGCTCATTTGAGATTTCTCCTGATGAAAATATCTCACTATTGGCAGGAAAGACAGGATTTTGACCACAGAACTTATGTAAATGATGTGGAAGAAGGTCATGTGTAAGGACAAATATTATAAAAGCAATTAAAGAAGACAGTGACAAATACCATGTACAAATATCTGTGATATTATTTGAGATACAAGCACCAACAGGAACCGTGTCTCTTCAAGTAGGAATGAATGGATCCAGACTGGAGAAGAAATGGTACCAGTAGTGATAAGCACTTACTTCTGGATTTGCTAAACAACATATTTCATCACACACCTCCTGCCTGGATAAGAAGTCATGTTATTTTTACTTGACTAGCATAAATGGAAAGGAAATTAGAGAAGCAATATCTACAGAGAGAGATATGGGTAGGGTTTTTATCAAACAACTAGCAATCAAGTCAGCTGAAAATAAATTGAAGACACTAAGTAGTATTCAAACCTTTGAGTCAAAACTAGAAAGAAAGAAAGAAAAATTGCATTAAATTACTAGCAGTGGGTACTGCAATAATGTGGTTAGAAGGTGAATTCAGGACCAGCTCAACCTTCTGACTCAAAAGGTGCATCCCAGTATCACAAAAATCCTGATCTGCAATAATCCTCTGAGTCTCTGCGAGCAGGGCAAAATAAAAGGATGTGGCTGCACAAAAACATTCAGTGCACTTTAATTAAAACCAAAAGCTGCCAGTGGCTAGAACTGTCACCAGAGGAGTGACAAATTTGAACAGGCCACTGGGACCTCTCAGGGTCTCTCCAAATCTATACTCAATCCCATCCCCCAGCAATTCACTGAGTTTAAATACACGAACAACCCCTTCTATCAACTTGTATAACCTCCTTCATGCCACAGACCACTGAATTTCACACAGAAATACACATATAAGTCCAGCAAAACGACAGAATGCTTATTTCCGATGAACAAAAGCTTCTTGTTGAGTTGTGCTTACACAGCAAAAGACTGCCAATGTCGAATGCTACAGCCCATGAGTAAACCTGAAGTGACACTGCCAGGAAAGGCACAGCAGCACTGGGCCAGCCTAGGCTGTACAAACACTTGCCAGTTACCCTGTGCTCTTTACTGCTGCCACACTGACACTCCAATTCCCAACATTACTACTTTGAAGACCCTTGGGTGAAGATCCTTGGGTAATCTGTTGCGGTGCATATTTGAATTGGTTTTGTGTATTCTGTTCAATTGTATTGTTGTATGGTTTTTCCCGCCTTTTAATGGTTTATCCTTAGCTCCCCCTTTGTTCCCTAAGTTGGTCTCTCCCAATGTATCCCTAGTTTCTATTTCGGTCCCTGATTGTTACACCCTACTGTTCCCTATATGGTTATTCCCTGCCCCTGTTCTGGACCCTTCCCTGTCAATCCTGTCCCTGAACCAATCTTCACTCAGCACATCCCTTGCATGAGCCCCAGCATACAGGGATCACGCGCCCTGCATGCTCCCCCAAGCTCCCTGATTGGTTGTATTAATGTATCCTTTCCCCGACTTTTGTATAAAAACTCCCCTCCGAAGCCCCACCTTCGGAGTGCGTCTGGAGGTGTTCCTGGAGTTCCCCACTCTGCCAATAAAGCGTGGTTTCACCCGAAGACTTGGCTTTGTTGGCCTGATCTTACCGGCGCCTCCCTCCCTCAGCCCTTGCCGTCCACGCTAGGCGGATTTGCTCACGGGTTCCCTCCGAGGCGCAGCGTGAACCCGACGCTGGTCAGCCTTAGCCGTACCCGGGGTAGAAGCAGCTTTCCCGGGGCGGCCCCCTCTCGTCGCACCGCAGCAAGCGGGAGCTAGCCGGGGGAGAAATCCAAACAGCGCTGCGTCAGTAATCTTTCACTGTAATTCTCACAAGTTCTCCATCTTTTGGTAACTCTGTAGCTTCTAGCTTTGGCTTGCCAGGCAAAGTCCTGCAGTACTTTTGGAGAGAATTCACATTAATCTTGTCGAAAAGTCTCAGATTCAGAGGTCTGGATTCATTCCCCAACAATGTGCCAGCATTACACACACACATACATTTGCCAAAAGTATTAACCTTAGCAGTACAGTCACCTGAGGCCCTCTGCGTGCAAGAGAAGAGGGTGAAAGTTAAGCCTTCAGTGTAATGAACTGTCTTCTTCACTTTTTTTTTTTTCTTTACAGAGAAAAAACATATTGAATACACCCAATCTGGAAATTTCTGTACAGGAAGGAAAATAGGATGAAAGCTGCACAGCTAGTGTGCTTTCTTCAAAATCAGGAGCTGAAGTTGATAACCTATTTATATGATCCATGACATACTGATATCTCATTGAGTGTCTTTTTGTTCTGTGATTTTATAGCACCACTTAAAATGAAGTACAGCACCATTTAAAATGATTTTGTGATGTAGCTACTTACTACTAAATTGCAGAAGCCTCCAACTGGAAACATTGCTTTTATGTTATTACAGGTGTTGTTGCTCTAGTCATTGTTGTTTGTTATCTTTCCACACTCAAGAAAAATATTAAACCCAGATAAATGTAAATACTGCTTTAATATAAATAATAGAACTTGAAAGTCACTTTCAAGAAAACTAAAAACAGGATGCTGAAGTATTCTTTACCCTGATGCAAGCACAGTAAGAATTGATGAATGCGTCTGAGGAATGTTCAAGTTGCTAAAACAAAAGGAGAAGCCATAGCACGAGGAGATTTTGAGTGTGTGTCTCACCTTCAGCTGCAGCTGAGTCCCATAAACTCAGCTCATGACCCTCTGCACCAGGAAATTCCCACTAGCAATCACACCAGCTAGGTCAGCCCAGTGTTGTTGGCTCTGTGGGGGCCAAGTGCAGGAGAGGGACTGAAACACTGCAGTGCACATGCACGACACAGCAGCACAGCTGTGGGAAAGCATGTGGAGAAGGGCAACTGTGGGAGCCTCACACTTAATGCTTGAGCTTGGAGAGGTCTGCAAAAATAATCTTCCTTCTAGTGAGAGGATTTGAGAAGGGAGGAGGGGTGTCATATGGGGAGCACCTTCCTGTGTGTTCCTACAGCAGCAAACACAACAGCTCCCCAATGCTTTCTGAGGCCCTTGGAAACTAGCACAACACAAACAATAACACATTATCATTGCTTTTAGTCCTTACCTGTTTTCTCCCAAAAGCTTAACTTGCCAAAAGGAGGGAGGGGGCCTGAACCAGAAAATGGGATACACATTCTCTGCAAAAGAGAATCACATCATAACTCAAGTAACAGAGATGTTGTGTGCAGGTTGCTGACAGGTTTGAAGCCATAGCTTAGAGAAACCCTAAATTTCATCTTCTGTTTACACTTCTGGCTCCTCTTTCCCCATCAGTGTGCTACACTAATCACTTACCATACTCTTTTTGGGCCTGGGTGCTAACTGTGCAGTCAAAAGCACTCTCGCTGCAATTAAACTGTCTCCTTTATTAGTAGGTATAATCACATTGTCTCACACCCCTTGCTTGGAGCAATTTGTACTTTTTATTACTATATTCCTATTCTTCATTGTCTAGGAGGCTGTAGAAAGCTCTTTTTTTTTTTTTTTTTTTTTCTTTTACATATTCATAAAGAGACAAACAAAAAGCTTTATTCTCAAGAACAGCAGCAGGATGGCTGGCTATGTAAACAAAATTCCTGTTGCCCAGTCTGCTCTGTAGGTGAGTTACACTGTGGGGTAAGGCTCAAGTGAGATTTGGTACATATGTAAAGAGGAAAGTTCTGGTTTTGGAATACAGTGGATCTGCTTTTCCCAATGTGTGAACAGTGTCAGTGCTGTAGCACAGTCAGTGGATGATTTTGCTCTGATAGCTCTGCTCTGCCATTGCTCTTGCTGTCCAAAGCCCATGGGATCACTCTGCCATCCCATCAGGGGTGCCAGCAGCCCCATCAGTGTCACTCTGGCACACACATTGTTTGATACCTTCCTCCATTCAGGAAATGGGTGGGAAACTGTAGTTTTCTTGAATGGGTTTCTCTGTACATCCTGGAGCAGGGGGAGGAGAAACACATCTAATGGACTTGCTTGTTCGCCCCATTTTTTAAAACTATAACTAGCACAGTGCAGTAGAGATTAAGTGATATCTTTATGGTATTCTTGCACAACCACACAAGCAAAATCTAAGAAACTTTTTCAATATGATGTTTTCATTAAAGATTTTAACCTAATTTAATATTTAACATGAACCTTTGTGAACAATAGCATAACTAAACCATGGTATTTAATACAGAATAGAACACGCAATTACCAGAGTGAATCTTAGAATAGTTTAATGTCTTTTGTTATGGTAAGATGAATCAATAGTGTTTCAACATTTAGGTCTCAGTCTTGCACAGACATGTCCCTGTGTGGAGCTGTTTGCGTGACTAGACCCTCCATTAATTTCCATTATTAAAGAGATAATTAGTGCATAATGAAAAATGCTCAAACAACTGTCTCTATTATAGAGAACTGGATCTAAAATTTCTCGTGATATTGTACTTTTTATTCAGAAAGTTCTTGGAACCTCAAAGAGCTTTTATGCAAAATTTATCTACCTTCCATCTAATGTGTGGTTGTTTTGTAATGCAAACATTCTTCTGTTTAAGCTTGGAATAAGGACAAACCTTACCCCAGCTCATCTTTTTTTTTTATTTTTTTTTTTTTCCCTTCCCCTTTGTGTTCTCTAAGTGCCCACAGAGTGATTCCAGTGCAACAAAGTCAAATCCTGAAAAGCTGAACCTATTATTATTGATATGATTATTGTCATTTGTCTTTGTTTTTATTTATCAAAAGTAATGATTTTATTACAGATTTGTTTCTAATTCACAAAAAATCCCACTTTGATTATTTTTAATAGCGTATGTGCCTTTTGTAGAGCCTTTTCTGACCATAGATTTTCAACAAGACTCCATTTTTTGTCCTATTTGTCATAGACCAGATTCTTGAAAAGATGACCAGAATTGCTTGCTCACTGAATGCTTCTCAATTCTCCCTGTGGCAAACTACTAGATGGGGCAGACATATTCAGCTTTGGAGATAAGACACTGTTTTTTCTACTTTTTTAGTTCGCATCTAGGTAAAAATGATACTTTATCTGAATTTCAGAATTCTTCTTGATTTGTTTTTATATGTTGCAGTTATGTGACTAGCCTTTTTTGGGGTAGAGACAGGTCAAAAAATGTTGTTCAGAATAGTTGGAAGAGAGTTCAGTTCTAAAAGTTTGGTTACAGTTGTATTGTCCTAGGAAAAATTATATTAAGTCCTTTAAAGAAAAGAAATTTCCCAAAAGCTAAAGATAAAACTTGACTGCTGATTTCCCTCTGAGAAGATAAAAGAATAGGAAACTTCAGTAAAAAGACAAGTGAAACTTGTATTGCAATGATTAAACTGGATTTCTTAGGGAAGAGAGATCATGGCCCCAAATCTTACTGAGCACTCCTCTGCAGTTGTGCTGGATTTAGCTTTCCTTGTCACCTGTCTCACAAGTATTGGAATGAGTCATGCTCAGAATGATGGAGGTGGAATAGATCACCTAAGAACAAAAGATCTGTGTCATAGGGGAATTTATGTGGCTGTTGCAAATGAACATATTATTAAAGACCCTAGCAAAGTAATGCCAGGAGAAGACACAAAGCAGTTGCTATAGATTGTAATGTGATGCCACAGGTTTCTGCATTCTTGTGTCCCTGCACAACATTGAGCGTGCAAAGTGGGAGAAGAAGAGAGAGAAAATGAAAAATACTGCTGAAGAGGGGCCAAAAGAAAGTGTCATGAGATGAATAATGAAAGTGAATACTATGATGCAATACTGAAGGTTTCTTCAGCATAAATAAATGTGCCTTCTAGGCATGATGCAGCTTCATCATGCACATCTTTTGCACAATAGAACTTTTTTATTTCTGTCTATGTTAGACTAAATATGATAACAGCAGGCAGGCAAACAAACTTTTGAGACTGCCTGAGATCCACACTGAGGATTTGTAGAAAACAGGTAGAAATGTAGAAACATATGTAGAAAATCAGCTGTTAACTGTTTTATAGAATCAGGTCCTCAATACCAGGATTGTATTAGAGGTGCTTACACTATCTACAAACAGGAGGATTTTACAAATTATTTACCTGGCTGTCAGATGTAATGTGGCACTGCTGTCACACATTTTGCCATGCCAGGTTGACCTAGGTCAGAGCCATTCTCAGGTTCCTTCCTTCTGGCAACACCACACTTATGCTATGGGTCTTGGGCTCAACATGAAAAATCACAATGCTTATATAACATAAAAGTCAGTGCAACTGCACTCTGAAGTGACCCTGGCATGACTCTGGGAGAGTTAGGCTTTCGAATCTATATGTTTGTGAAATAACTAGGCACAATACATATTGGGATCTGTATATTTAGAGAGATTACATCCTTCCATTAAAAAAAATTCTCCTAATTTTGCTCTCATTATTTTAAATATTTGGAAATGTTTCGTGTCTTTCAAAATACAAGTAGGTATCAAAAGAAGAAAACCCCAAATTTTAAAATTATTTTCATTCATGCACTTTGAGTTTCTTCTTGAACAAGAACATATAAATCATTCTGAGTGGTTGTTCTTCACACAGGAAAAATAGCAGCAGCTCAAGCAGGAGGACTTTCTTTTTATTTTAATATTTGTAACAGACTTCAGAGAATGTGCATGACTAACTATAAAAATGTACATATAAAGATAGAAACACATTTTTTTAAAAAACATAAATGCCCTACAAATTAATGCATGATAACAGAAAATTCCTTTCCTTCCCTTTCCTCTCTAGTTTAGCTCAAAAACCACAAAGTCAGTCAGTTTTGGATCCATTCCTATTTCTCAGACTCCCCAAGAGGTTTAGTGAAAGCAAGACACATCTATTTCCTGGAACCCTGTGGGCATTACTACATGTTTTAGATGTAGATAAGGCTGCTACACTCTGCATTTGGGAAGTCAAGATTTCATTTATAAGGTGCTGAAGCTGGAAGGCTTTCATGTCAGGCCCTCAGCTCACAATCTCCAGCAAAAGAGGAAATGGAGGGTATGTGAGCAGCAGGCAGCCAAGCACAGAACAGAGACATGGCAGCTCAGTGCACATGTTCACACAGCTGAGTGCTGTGTGGATACCGTGTGTGTCTGGCAAGCAAAGGACTTCTGTTAGCATAGCACTGCTTTCAGCAGCAGCACTTCAACAGCACTGCTTGAGCCCAGCACCAGACTCCCATCTTTTACGTTTGCAGAGGTCTTGCATAGGTTAAAAGGGGTCTTCATTGTGGGATGACTCTTTTCTTGGGTGGACAGGAAAGGGGGTAGCAAAAATAAAAAACAAGACTATTACTGAGCTCTGATTTTGCTCCTGAGCAGATGCAAGGTGCTGGGGAACACAGAATGACAAGAAGTCAACATGGGCACCTCTCTGTAAAGGTCCTATGTTCACACAGAAAGGACAGATCAGTTCTGTAACCACCAAAGTTTCCTGGTTCCTCCTGTTCTTTTCCCCTCTTCTCCATGAGGAATGTACCCAACAATTTAACTAGGAACAGTCTCTTCTTGGAGATCTACCTCTTAGATTGGTGCTGAAGTCTCTGAGCAGGAGAGTGGTGGTGACCAGGACGAGGAGCTACTGTTTTGATACTTGAGTCCTTTTTCCAGGTCAGCCTGGCTGCTCAGCCTGATCTCACTGTGTGGAGAGGAGCAGGTGTTTTCAGTGGCATATGACATGCTACAGGTCTGAGCTCAGACGTGGAAAGACACTCAGAGTGAAATATTCAGGATAAAATTCAAGGAAAAAAAGCACACCTATCAGTAGCAGAGCTACTAAAATCA
Organism: Polioptila caerulea; assembly: GCA_013397295.1. Lineage (NCBI taxonomy): Eukaryota > Metazoa > Chordata > Aves > Passeriformes > Certhiidae > Polioptila > Polioptila caerulea. The sequence continues at coordinate 37,638 of VYXF01001941.1, forward strand.
GGTTTGTTCAGATTTAAGTTACGCCTTTTGCAGCTTCCCATGACAACAGCCACTACAATGATCCTAACTTGTCTTTTCACATTTGTTTTCTCAATGCATTGCTCTCAGTATGTCTCCTTTTACCTCCTATTTCCATCTTCCCTCCCCCAGTCTCATCAATCCTCATTTCCTATTTCCTCTAACCTCCCCATTTCCATCACTTCCCCACTTCCAGATCCCTCCCTGGTTAACTGGGAATCAGGAAATGTGGCAGATTTGGAGGTGGCAGATCAGCCAGACAGTATTTGTTTGCTACTACACAGCAGGGAACATGCAGATTAAGTGCTTTCCCCAGCAGGGCAACAAATTGAATGCTACTGTTGATTCTCATTAAACATTTTAACAATTTAAATCTCTTTGAAATCTTTATCCTTCCATCAAATCTGTTTGCAGTTAAACATCACTGGGGAAAGATGGACAGATGGTACAGTCATATAAGCCTCCTTTCACTTGGAAGCCACACACATGCACACACACACACACACATAAAAAAAAAAAAA
>VYXF01001941.1:40544-51275 GCA_013397295.1 Polioptila caerulea
CACCTTCCCCCCCCCCCCCAAAAAAAAAAAAAAACAAACAAACAAAAAACACACAAAAAAACCCCAACAAAAAACCCAAACCTAAATCCAAAGAGTGTTGATTTTAATTTCTTTTGCTCAACTTTAATTTTTCCTTGCTTTTGTTGTCACCCTGGAAATTGTTCTTGAGGACCAGCAAAAGAAATGGACTCAGTACTTCTGAGTCAGGGTCTAAGAAGAGCTGAAATGGAATATTTTGCTTTCCTTGCACAAGAAAAGAGAAATGGCCAAGGAAAACAGCCTGCAGCATGGAAAACAAGTGAAATTACAGAAAAGTGAAAAAACCTGAAAATATGTATGTTTTTGAAGAGCACAGGTTTTAGTAGGCCTGTCTTGAAAAAACACTGTCTACAGAGCTAATTTTATGTCCATTGAGAACTGTTTGATAGCTTCACCACAACAATTTTAGCAAATTAATGAAATCATCATTAGAAATCATACTTGCTGACATCAGAGTTGTGGCTCTGACATATAAGGTTTTAAAAGTAGATTTTTTCATTACTTCAGTTTTGGTCTCAGGAATTTAAAACATTTTATTCATTAATCACTTAATGAACATACACAGTGGAAAAAATACTTATGCCCATACCCATGCTGCTGTAAATATAACATAGCTATTAGTAGCATTAATGGCACAAACACTGTAAAGGTGTTTCTAAATAAAAGTGTGGCCATAAAATAATTCACTTTGTACACCAGTGAGGGCAGACTGACTTGGGAATTCACTGCATCTTTTCCTATATGTAGCAGCCCTGCTAGCTCAGTCAGTTCTTAAGATTTAGATTTAGTTCTTAAGATTTAGTAAATTTAGTGTCAAATTTACTTAGAGTATAAGCAAGATTTGACTCTTTAACTGCTCATACTTTGGAAATCAGAGCTGTTAGCTATGCCCAGATAAATGCACCTTGACCTCTGTTCCCTTCTGATATGCTACTTTTGTTTGAATACTTTATATTGCTTAGTCACAGGAATAATTAGGCTAGAGAACTGTGGCTTTGTTGACTCATCCTTTCTACTTGGAGACAAAGAAAGCAAAAAAGAAATAATAACTTTTTCTTTGGATTCCCTTATTGAAATGTTTAGGATACTAACTTAAAAATATTATATCTCATGCTTGTAGTGCTTAGGATTTGTAATCACAGGTCAGGGTGTCCTTAGACTGCAAAGTATAAAGACACTGGACAAAAAAATTAAATCCCCTCCTCCACTCACCCTTATTCTCTAATAATTTAAGAAATTGCCAGTGTAGTGTAGAGTATTAGCAATACAAGTGAGTTATGACTATATACTAAGATTTTTTTCTATGCCTTATACCAGGCCCTAACTAAGAATTTTCCTAAATACAGTCCCACAATAACATAGCTTTTTAAAGTGAGACTTCCAGAATTTAATTATGAAATCTGTGTTTTAGTTCTGAACAACTGGCCTGACTTTTTAAAGCACCTTAATAAAAATCACTCTATCTTGCATTCATTTGATGATTCATTATTGATTTTGTGGCTGTAATCCCAAAGAATTCCATTCAAGGGTCAGGATGAAGTTCTAAACCGGAGAACAGTTGGATACAGAGAGAGATGAGCAGATGAAAGGTCAAGGAAATAAGAATGCCAGACTGTGGGTATAACATGTTGGCCAGTTATCTTTGAAGAGATCTCAAATCAAAATCTGTCTCATTCATTGCTGCAATTAGAAACTCTCAAACTAACCTTTTTGACAAGATGTGATTTTGTACTTATTACTTAAGAATGGTCTTTGAGACCTGATGAGCTGAACCGTGCTGGTAAATCAGCATAAGTAAATTCCATACCTCAAAAAAAAAAAAAAAAAGAAATTTACTTGCTTCCTTTCAAATGAACCCAGTGAGATGGCTGCTGGGGGCAGCAAAGCAGAAAGGAGCAAAAGAAGTTCAGCAAGTATCAGGTGTTTTACACTCTCCTTCAAGACAATGCTATCACTAAAGCCACAGGGACTAAGAAAGGAGGCACACTCCACTTGTCTGTTGACTTCCACATTTTTAACCTGCAGGCACTGGAGCATGTCAATGCCCGGCTTCTTCAGCTGTACCCTGATGATGAAGAACGGTTTGACATTGTCCTGATGACTAATAACCATGCCCAAGTGGGAGTGAGGCTCATAAACAGCATCAATCACTATGGTAAATAAAGTAATTACTGATGTGTAGAATTGCCAGCTGTAACATAATAATATTAATTATTTTTATTATTCCTGTTCTGACTTTGGGAAAAGCAGCTTCTTGGATATTTATTTTTGCATGTCAGCATAAGTGAAATAATTTTTGACAGAATTTGGTCCAGGGCTCTATATTTGTCAGGTCTGAACCATAACTTCTGAGAAGTCCTTAAACTATTTCATATTTGGTATCTATGCTTCCTACACATACATCTTCACAGCAGTTACTCTGCTATCTTGAAGGGAATTTTTTCCCCTAAATTCTCAATGAGTATGGGCTGATCAAACATTTGTAATCATTTGAAGTTGTGTAACTTGTTGAAATTACAATGAACATATTTTCTTTTTTTTTTTAAGTTTACTGTGAGCTAGGCTAGTGTACCTTTTCACAGGTTCCTTTCACAGGTTTGTAGTGTCAAGGCAGAGCCACACCTTGTGCTGTTCTTACTTTTTTAGGCTTAACAATTGAACGTTTCTGTATGACGGGAGGAGAGAGCCCCATTGGTTACCTGACTGCATACCTCACAAACCTGTACCTCTCAGCGGATTCTGACAAAGTGCAGGAAGCTATAGAAGCAGGTTTGAATTGACTTTCTTTTGTTATCTGTTGATATTATTTGTTATCTTTGTGTTGAGCTTGTTCAAAAATCATTGTGTGTCTTTCACAGTAAGTTGCTTCATCAAATGCAGAAAGTCACCACTTTGCATGGTGCAAGCTTATCACTTATTTTTATCACTTATTTTCAGTCAAATAAAATCATGTGATTCTGTTCTTCTCTGACCCTTCAGCCTGTTAATAGTGACAACTTAATCACCCTACACCTTTGTCTTCTCTCCTTCAACAAGAAACAAAACTCCCAGCTCTATTCAACTTCTGTTTGAATTGCATCATCTCTTTGATACAACTTTAAAAAGCAACTTCTGTGTCCTATAAGGAGTTAAAAAGTAACAAGTACTTTGATTGAGTGGTCTCCTTGGGATTTCCTGCTTTTCTGTCATTTGCAGCACAGCTTGGGGACCATTTTTATATAGTCTTATATGAAAGTGGGAGGAAGCATGTCCAAGAAGTTTTGGCTGTGGGACAGCTTCTATGAATTTGCGTTACAGAACAGCCATCTCTAAGTAGCTTTCCTGGTCGGTTGTGCTCACCATATATAAGGGTCACCATCAATAAATGTTGGAACCAAACTGCTGTCATGACTGGCTTTACAGAACATGCTAACTGAGGGTCTCTGATCTATTTGCAGGCATTGCATCAGCTACGATGTTCACTGCCAATAAAGATGTTGCTTACTCGGACACACAGCTGAGGGTGGCTTTTGATGGGGATGCTGTTATCTTTTCTGATGAATCAGAACAGATTTTCAAAGAGCAAGGATTAGACAGATTTTTTGAACATGAACAGCTGAATGAAAATACGCCTCTTGCACAGGTTTGTGTTTCTTGAATTTCTTGTTTAATGGGAGTTTCCAAAAGATCTGATGACTTTAATTGCTGCTGTATTTCTCCAGCTTCCGCAGTGTGGATGTGTTCTTTGTGAAGGCTGATCACCCTATTTATTTCTTTTTTTGAGGATAGTCTTTAAAAAGCATGTTTCTCATAAAAGAGGTGACCATTGCCATCCTTGTACAAGGCCACCATTGCAGTCCTCTCTTATTTCTCTGAGAGAACTGCATATGTAAGACTGTGACTTACAGTTGTCTTTTAATGATATCATTAGAAAAAGAAATGTTAGTACTAATTTCCTTGATTTTTTTTATCAGACTGTAGGTAATATTAATTTCAAACACTGAGATATTCTGGTCATTAAAACAGGATAATATCTGCTTATTCCCAGGCAGAACAATGCCATTTGTCTAAAAACACAAGTATTTTAACATTAGCTTAAACTGAAAGACCAATTTTGATATTGTTAAAAATAATATAAATTCAGAATAAAAACTTTATTGATGAAAGTACTCAACAATGCAATATATTGCAATTTGAACAAAATTGTAATTTTTTTTTATTAACTGGAGTATCGTAGTCATTAGTCTGGAAAGAGTTCATTGATGGCTTTGTAATTAGGTCTTTACTGGTTTTTATGCAGGAAAAAGAATTACAGCTCATGATTCATAGTAAAAAGGGTTCAGTGTTTTCAATGAAAATTTTATTAAAGACTATAGTTAAAAATTAACGCTATAAGAGATCTTGTAAGCCTTAGTGACAATTATTTTCCCACTGATCCTAACATATAGTGTTATAGTTTTAACTTTTTTCCCATGTATGACTTCCTAGTGAGGGTATAGACCCATTTGGAGATGTCACATGGAGAATTTGTAGAGTAGCACAGATTAGGAAAAGGAATTCTGTGTTTAATTGGCAGAAAGAAAGAAATCTTTCTTTTAGAAGAAAGCAGAAGAATGATTTGGGGAACTGTGGGCATATACTAAACATGCTTCTGGTATTTCACACTCAGGGTCCTTTGAAGGGTTTTCTGGAAGACCTGGGGAAGCTCCAGAAGAAGTTCTATGCAAAAAATGAACGATTAAATTGTCCTATAAGGACCTACCTGGTCACAGCCAGAAGTGCAGCGAGCTCTGGAGCCAGAGTGCTGAAGACCCTCCGTAGCTGGGGTCTGGAGATTGATGAGGCACTTTTCCTAGCAGGAGCACCTAAAGGACCAATCCTGGTGAAAATCCGCCCTCACATTTTTTTTGATGACCAGATGTTCCACATTGAAGGAGCACAGAAATTAGGCACCATAGCCGCACACGTCCCCTATGGCATTGCTCAGAAGTGCCAAAAATCTATAAGTCTGGAGGGTGCTATTGAGGATAAGGTTCTTAACTCAGCCAGCCTCTAATCTACCAATAGTTACATCTGAAAACCTCTACATTTGTGTATTGTGAGCACTGTGTTTAAAGATTTAACTTCTGGCTAGAACAGCCTTTAAAGGAAGTATTTTTAATGTTGGTAAATTTTTAATAGAGTTATTTTAATATAATTCTTAAGCAGTTTAGATTTTTTTTTTAGATTTCTGTATCTAACACTGTGGTTTTGATATTAGGAGAAGATTTGTATTGTTTTTATGGCTTGAGATATATTCTGAGAGATAGAACAGTTATATTTTATCTAAAAAATTGTTGACATGTTATTTATAAGAAAATTCATGTTGCAATGCTGGTTCTTGACAGTTATTTCTGAAGTTCCCAAAAGCACAGTTTACATGTAACTGTTTACCTGCTGGTGGTTTGCTGGTTAAATATGTGTTCAGTAGGCCTGTCACCACATGGTTTTGGCTTCTAGTAAAATATTAGTGCATTTGGTCATGTTTACATGTATTTTTCTATATTGTTTTCTTAATAAAGCTAGCTTTACAGAACATTCTCTTTTTTTTCTGTAGAGATTTTAGCATAATTCTCTAGGCAGAGCTTGTGTAATCAGAATGTTGCTGATGTTTAGAACCAGAAGTGACCACTTCCAGTCAAATCTGAGAGCTTGATGTCTCACCTTAAACCCTACATAATTCACAGAGCTGAGTAGGAGTCTGAGATGCTGTGAGTATCTTGGCTGGGATGAAGGCTGAAGCCTTAGAGCACACCTTTGTAAACAGCAGATAATCTACCCGGAAATAATGCCGTTGATGGAACTGCTTTCTTCTTAACTAGATTCCCTTAGGATTTACAACTGTTCTGTGATCTGTGTGAACTCAGTTTGGCAACTTCCAATGAGTTTCCAGGGGACAGGTGCCTGTTTGCTACATGACTTCATATTTACACCATAGGTCTATTCTCTCCCTTTTATGCTAAATTCCTGTATCTCATTGTTATCCATGTAACTAAGTGATATCCAAATGACACCACTAACATCTGTCAGGTGGTGTTTGTTTCTTTCTCTCCCTAGTAGAACAACTGTCCTGATTTATTGTTTATTGTTGTCATATATTCATACCAGCAGAGACAAAACCAAAAGAACATGCTCTGCAGTGGTGACGCGCTGCCGCTCTAAACCCCTCCGGCTAGCTGGAGAGCACCACCTGCAGCGGCGCGCCGAGAGTGGGCCGCCCCGAGAGAGCCGGTCGACCTCGGGTGCGGCTAAGGCTGCCCAGCGCTGGGGTTGCGCTGCGCCTTCGAGGGGTCCGGACTGCAACCCGCCTAGGGACTGCGGCAAAGGCAGAGGGAGGGAGTCGTCGGTAGAGATCACACGAACAAAGCCAGGTCTTCTTGGTGGAAGAGAAGGACTTTATTCGAGGGAGCAGGAACCACGGGGAAAACCTCCGAACAACTCCAAGGGGTGGGTCTCCAAGGGGGGAGTTTTATACACAGGCAAAGGGAAAGATACATTAAGGGGACCAATCATAGGGTCTGGGGGAGCATGCAGGGCGCGTGATCCCTGCATGCTGGGGCTCATGCTGAGGGCGTGCAGGATAAGGATTGGTTCAGGGAGAAGAGTGACAAGGAAGGGTCTGGAACGGGGGCTGGGTATAACCATATTAGGGCAGCAGGGTACAGCAACTAGGGACAAGAATAGAAGCAATGGATACATCGAGGGGGAGGAAGGGACCAAACCTCAAGGTAAAAAAGGGGGAAACCAGGGCAAAACCATTACAAAAGTACAATAATACAAGGAAATATAAAACATCAAAACACAACTTAAACGCGCACCGCAACACAGTGGGAGTAGAAATGGTGACTCAAGCTTGTCATGATCTGTGGTTCCTGGGGAAATTTGGCCCAGAATTTCATGTTGGCCTCTGAAAGTTTGGCCTCCTCTGTCCAGATGCACTGTCCTGTTATTGTAGAAAGCTCCACTGCATCAATTATAGTTTCCCTCACAGGAACACAGGCAATCATTTTAATGTTCTGGGTCCAAGCCACAAAGTTCTTTAGAAGCAAAGAGCCTTGATCCTACATGAAACACGAATAAAGACCATTGGAAAGGTTTTCAACCTGTTCACACCAGTATGTGACATTGATGGGAGGCACCGCAGACTTCTGGTGTACTTGGAGCTTTGTATGTGCTAAAGGCTTGGTGCCCAAAATGTATCATATTTCCCAGCCCAGCCAGGAGGTGAGGAAGACATGAATTAACTGAGGCCTGGTCATTGTCTGCCAGGATGGGATAGAGTTACCTCACCAAATGGAGATTATGAAAAATGTTATTAGCAGATGTTTTTATGTGAGAGCTCAGAGTCCACAAGGAATTCAAAAATATTCCTTAGCTGTGGAATATAAATTGTTTGTGTACCTTTACCACAAAAGCATGGCTGCAAATTTCAGAAAGACCAGTCTTGCCTTTTTGAAGCAGAACACGTATCAGCTGTTTTTCATCCGTGAATTGGTAGAGCTGTAGAGGTTGGGTGCAGGAAATAAAAACAGCATTTGGCACTCACTGAACAATTACATCTTGATAATGAAAAGGTTAATGGGATCCTTAATCCCTATTGGAGTGCAGAGGTGAGGCTCATAACTGACAAGGTAAGCATGAAAAATGCTTACCTGACAAGGTAAGCAGGCATGTGAATAAATTGGAAGCTGAGTCATGTAGTCTGTTATGTTTAGTCTTTATTTCCAATGAACCATCCACCTACAGCAAGAATGAAACCTACTGGCCAGGACACCAAGTTTTTTTTGATCTGTGCACACACCATGCTAGGGGACTCCCTCTTGCAGTATCCACCTGACAGCACTAAGGCATGTGTGAAAAGAGTTCACAAATTTACATAGCGGAATTTAAATTCTTAATCACAGAATTCTAATTGACATTAAAGTTCAGAAGCTGATGTTAAAGCTCACAATCACTTTTACTAAATTAGTTCAGCAAAATGCCCTTAGATGTTTCAGATCATACATTGTCTTTTAATTGTCAGACAACCGTCCCAGGCTCGATGGCCGCTTCTCTGCATATCCAGCCAGCAGCATGGTGGGGGAGTGGAGCCTCACTAGTTCATGCAAGTACCTTCCAGACTAATCTGGATGTTTGGGGAGAATCAGGCTTGCCAAGCAGCCTCTGCCTGTTAAAATTATTTTCTTCTGCTCCAAGGCACAAGCTTGGCCAGTGGACCGAAATAATCTTTTTCAAGAAAATTCTGTAAAGTGGGGTGGGAGCTGAGGGAAAGTGTTTTCTATTTTTGTAGACATAGAAGAGAATTGTCTCTTAATGGCATTCCAGTCCACAAAACAAAACAAACAAGCAAACAACAACCACAAAACTCAACAAAAAATGTCATGCTTCTCACGCTTATTAGCCTACCATGAGTTTATGCCCTCGCAACCCTAAGCCAGTCACAGATAAAACAACAGAAATGTTTTTCAGTAGGGGAATAGAGAGAACTGTCCTTTTTCAGCCTGTTTACAATACTGGAAGACAGACTCATGAAAAAGAAACTGTCATCCTCGACAAAATCTGGAGGAGGATTAATACTAACACAGATAAATTCTGTGTGAAAACATAAATCTGTTAGGGAAACCCAGTTCTTGTTCCCTTAGCTTCCAGGTTCCTGCACTGCAGGAAAAACAGTAAGACAAATGGGAATGTCTCAAACTGCTACCAATACCTGTGAAGAATAGAAATAAGATTCTCAAGGTGACTTCAGAGTTTTTGTTTGGTTGGTTGTTTTTTTGTTTTTACAGAACATATTCTCAAAGCATGTTAGATATTTCCCGTCAGTTACCAAGACAATAAACCCATGTTCCCAGTTCTTTCCCATCTTTAAGACATCCTTTCAATTTCCAGGCTAGCACATCATCTGGGGGAGTCAAAAGTATTTCAGATAAAAAAATTGGGGATGGTCATCATCACATGTCTTCCAACATGCATTCTGGACTGTGATCTGTTCTGAGGATGTGGGATTCAGAGGGCTCTTATATACTGAGGAAGTTCCTCAGGTACCCCCTCAGGCCCCTCTGCCAGATCCTGTAACCTGCACTGGCCTGCAGTATTGCTAAACACAACCTTGAGTGCAAGAGAGGGGTACAGAAATCTGTGGAGAAGGTCAGTGTCAAAAGAAATCATTTCCAGTTATGCTGAGTATCTGGGACCAACATCTGGATGCACACATCATTCCTGCCTACATAAGCAGCTTCTGATCACCATGAGCTCCTGAGCACGATGCTCCTTGCACTGAAGGCTGGCATTGACACTGAGAGCGCCCTCGAGGCAGTGCCCTCTCCATCATATCTGCAGCCTTCTTAAGTAGGGGCACCAGAGATGACCACCAGAGTCTCCACAGCCAGGTGATGAACAGCAGATTCTTTAGCTCCAACAAGGATGATTTCTTACAAAATGAATCTGTTCCTCTAAGAGCGTCTCTTGCTTCTCCTATTTTGACATCTCGTTGTCAACTACTCTTCCTTCCTCATGGTCCTTGACTGGGTGTGGCTGCAATGCTTCCCAGTACATGATTTACTGTGAGAAGAACATACAGGAGAACAACCCAACATGGCTCTTACACCATGTTAAGGGTGCCAAAATCCATGTTTCTTACGCAGATGCAAGGGTGTGGCTTGGCTAAAACACCCTTTGTAACCATGAGGCTCACAATGGAGCGAAGGGCCAACGATGAAGAGTGCTTTCTGTGGTGAAGACAAAGATAGAAGAGGTCTGTCAACAAATTTGGAGTGTTTAGATGTGGTGCTGCCTATACAGCCTTTAAACTGCCTGAGAAGCGTGTGAGAGAGTCAGAAAAGACATGGAAAGGATACTTCCAGAAGAAACTGCTGTTTCTGCTGCCGTAACATGAGCTGAGGTCAGCCTCAGAACAGACTGCAGCCATGTGACAGCCTGCAGGTAGCACCAACATGGGACAGTTAATATTGCTAATGGTTGTCATGTCCAGACAAGCCACAAGAAACCTGATTAAAGGCTCATGGTTTCCTCTTGGGTTTCTTAGTCGTTTCCCCGAATGTGTCAGGTCTTGACTCAGGACAGACATGCTCCTTTTCAGCTAAGTCAAGCTTGTTTCCTGTCTCCCCCACAGAATATTTTCTCCCTGTACCCTATTCCCCAAACTTCTCTTAATCTATGTTGTTCTGTCTTCTTTGACACTATTTTATCCCTAAAACTGCACTGAACTCCAGTACTGAGTTCTTTTTTATTGTTTGTTAAACACTTAAACACTTTTTTTTTTTTTTTTTTAACTTACGCTGCTCTTGATCAAAATTCGGTTACCTTTTAATCCTCTCTGTGCATTTTTACTACTGACTCTTCCATGGCTGAGGTGAAAAGGATTTTGAGTAGGGGTCGGCAGTGGCCACTCCTGACTCCCCGAATGGTTTCATGCTGCCCTGGTTGGGATCACCAAGTTCTGGGATCAGTAACACTGTCTGGAAACATGACACGGAGTCGATGGCTGAAAACAGATTTTGGGCTGAGGATTCCAAACAAAGTAGGCAGAGCTGAGGGGCCACCCAAGAGCTTCAGTGCCAACAACTAAAGAGGTTCAATCAGCCCCCAACCTGTGCTGGCACTTGGGGTGCAGGGCCCTACACTTGTCCCCGTTGGACCCCATTCGGTTTCTCT
>VYXF01001941.1:51375-69263 GCA_013397295.1 Polioptila caerulea
CGGCCCGTGCGCGGGGGCTCCATGCGGGGCAAGACCGTCATCATCACCGGAGCCAACAGCGGCCTGGGCCGGGCGGCGGCGGCCGAGCTGCTGCGGATGCGGGCCCGCGTCATCATGGGCTGCCGCGACCGGGCGCGGGCCGAGCGGGCGGCCCGCGAGATCCGGGCCGAGGTGGGCGAGCGGGCGGACGGCGCGGGCGAGCTGGTGGTCCGCGAGCTGGACCTGGCCTCGCTCCGCTCCGTGCGCGCCTTCTGCCACCGCGTCCTGCAGGTAGGGCCGGGCCCTGGGTCACCGGGCCCGGGGCGGGCACGGGCTGGGCGGGGCTGGCGGCGGCCTCTGCGCTCCGCGCTGCTGCCCGGGTTTCCGTGGGCTTGGACGGGGCAGTTCTGCCGCCAGCAGCGCGCTGCGGAAGTCGCTGAGGTCACCGCAGGGTTTGGGAGGAGGGTGTAAGCAAATTAGCCGTGAATTCACTGATCAGCTCCTGGAAGCATTAACTTCATGATAATTTGGTCTATTTTGCTTTAAAATATCCTAGATATTTTTCTTCTGGGAAGAAAATGCTTATTTCTGTGTGTGATGAATGATTTTTCTTCTTTTATCTCTAAATTAACTATCTTAGCCTTTGTTGGTTTAAATTAGAGTTACAGCTCAGCTTTGCCACCTGGAAAGTAAAAGTTGACAGGTGCACTGTTGACTTGCTTCCGAAATCATTCAGCCGCCTCCTTAGGTTGCACCCCTCCAAGGATTTAAATCTCTCACCCACCACCAGCAGAATCTAGTCAATAGATGCTTTTGAATATATAGAGCTTTTGTAGATTGTCTGAAAACCTGCGTTTAAGGAGAATGGGGACATCCAGTTGCTTTGCCTAACAGAAATGCTGCTAGATGAGTAGAGCAGAGGGAAGCACTGTTGAAGGCATTATTTCATTCCCACAACAAGCATCTTTTGGGACTTTGATGGCACCACATCTAGCTAATCAAGTCATGAGACATGAAGTCATGGGAAGCCAGGCTTAATAAGTTCTGCTGCTCAGAGATGTTCTTCTTAAGTACTTAAAAGATGTTCAGATTCTGTTGTAAGAGGGGAAGAGAACAGGGACTATATTGCATTAATTTTCAAACTGCTTTTCTAAAAATTGTCAAGTTTTAAGTTCTGTAGTGGGGCACTTTGTAGTTCATATATGCATGAATCCAGTGATAAGGTCTAATCTTGTTTCAGTGTTGTGGGAAAAGCTGCATACATAAAATGTAGATAATAAGCACACACCAAAAAAAAAATAGAGAGAATGGGTTATCTTCAGAGTATTGCTGATGCCTGCATTATTACTTGAATGCACCTGAATGACAAGGGATGCAAGCTTAAGAGATACTTTCAAGAGCTTTTCCACCCGAATTTATGTTACTTACCTTCCCTGTCCATAAGTCCTTTTTGGAGCTGTTAATTTGGGATTTATTTTGGGGGTTCTTGTGGTGTTTTGTCTGACATAAAGAAGATGAAAACATTGGCAGGATGGGGAGACAGTGCACTCCCACTGCTTAGCCTTATTTGTAGGAGCTTTACTTTGCATGACTGAAAGTGATTATATCTTTCACTCCTTAGTCTCACTGAAAAAGAAAAAAGACTGAGATGTTGAAGGGTTCCATGGGAAAATGGAGAAAGTGAGCTAGAGGCTGCAAGGAATAGCACTGCCCATCAAAGCAGTGTTCTGTGCACTCTGCTGCACTTGGTTGTGGTATCTGCCTGCTTGGCATTGATCACGTCGCTCTCGGTTATTACGTGTAGGAATTGCACAGATTAGCGCATGTGATGGTCTTGTTTCTTGAAGTGTTAAGTCTTGCAAAATAAATCCTCCAGTCAGATGTTTTTCTCTAAAGGAGAAAGAAGGATCACTTCAGTGAGTATGATGGGTCCCAGTTTAATTGCTTGCCTGGCTAGTCCTGACCCTGGTATCAAGCCTTGGTACGGCTTCGTCTGCTGTGCAGATTTGGCCGACCCGGTGGTCCCAGCGTGGCACTGTGGCAGGTGTATAGAGATGAAGAAGGTGAAGAAAAGGAGGTCTCTGACTGAGGTAGAGCAAGAGTTTATTGAAGGACCCCTAAGGGACCTTCTCACCTCGAAACTCCTGCCCAGACAGAGCCCCAACTGGCTCAGTACAGCACCTTTAAAGGGAGGTGGGGAAAGGGGAAGGGACCAGGGGTTGACCAATTGGGGTAACTCAGGGGGTGACCTGGCTGTTAGATGATTTCCACAGCCTATCTCCTTGGTAGAGAAGGGGATTCCCGGGTCAGGACCTATCACCTGGCACCCTCCAGAGAACTTTCCAGGACCTGGGAAGGGCTCTACAGTAACAGTCCTGCCCTCGGGGGAGGGGAGAAAGAGGATACAGTCAAATACAAAACTTGTAGGGTACATGGAACAAATCATTAATACATGATTTGATATAAGGCACACCACTACAAGTGAGCAGATCTGCAGTCAGTACTTCTTCATTCCTGTCCTTGTTTAGTGATAGTGACTGACCATTGTATCCCTTTGGGTGAAGAGGAGGAGTGAGTTTTGGGCACTTTGGATCATGCCTTTGTGACCCAATTGTATGAAACACTGAGCAGCACAAGTTCTGTGGAAATCTGTCTGAGATTGAAATACTTGACATTTTGAGTGATTGGATGCTAGCACCTTTAACTGAATACCAAGTGCAGATTTGGGGTTTGCTCTTTGTATCTTTGCTGCTAATGGCAGTGAAATAAAATGGAAATGGCGCAGAATTAATTTATGAGATTCTCTATTTTTAACATCAAAATGGTCCAAGATTGTCTCAGCTTGTCTTCCAGTCCCTGCATTGGGTTTAAAGAATTAAAATCAAAAATCCCTCCCAGTGCTCTTAGAGAAAATGAATACCTTTGCCTCTGATTCATGCAAGCATAAATTGTGCTTTCACAGTCCTTTGTCAGAGGTGGGTAGGAGTGTTGAATTCAGAGCTTATTTATGCAGCTTATTTTATTTGTTTTTTTTTAAATTACAATTTTGGGTACATTGGAGGGTCTTAATTTTTGAGTGGATTCTGGAGCATGACATGCATGATGAATCTATCTGATATATCAATACCACCTCTCTGTTAATTACTTATATTTTTTGATCCTGGAGAGTGTAACATACAAACCTTGAGGTTTTACTAACCTCAACCAGTATACTGATCCATCAAATCTCATGTGCTGAGCACCTCATAGAGTCTCTGTTCCTTACTTCCTGAGTAGACCTATTGGACTCAAATGATGTGAAACTTGAGTGTTACTTTTCTATGAGTCCTGGTCCATAGTTCTCACTCAGCAGCAGAGTGATGTGTACTGGTTTTAAGGTAAGACAGGTTTAAAATCATGAAAACATTATTTGGCAGAATTTTTCACATCATCCCGGTGAGATGATGGGTCTGCAGTGTAATGGTTCCTCTTCAGCCCTGAGATTAATTGCTTGTGCTAACACCTTGTGTTCAATGCTTGCATGTCTTGTACACTAGATCCCTCTGCTGTAGCGGAGATTTGCCATAAATTAATGTGTGTCCTTTTGCAGTGCAAGAGACAGGTTGCTTTTTAAAGAGGGAAAAAATGCATCACAAAGGTAATCACTAAATTGCTGTAGAAAAAGCTGCTCTTGGAGAAGCTGATGTTTGTATTCTTTGCCTGCATTAGAAGTTGATACAGACCTACTCTCAGGTACTTGCATCCTACTGGGGTCAAGTGCACAGTTTAGTGGTAGCTCAACTTAAAGGTGGGGTTTTTTTTTCCAGCAATACTTTAAGAGAATGTCGGAAAATTACAATTCAGAAAACTAGAATTGAAGTTATTTCTTTTTGAACAATGCTCGATGAGAAATTGAAGCATAATAATGTTAAACATGGGAGTTCTAAAACTGAATGGTTTGTTTTCTTTCCTCTTTAAAGGAAGAGTCAAGGCTGGATGTTCTGATAAATAATGCAGGGGTATTCCAGTGTCCATACATGAAGACGGAGGATGGTTTTGAGATGCAATTTGGTGTAAACCACTTGGGCCACTTCTTGCTCACCAACCTTCTTCTGGGCCTCCTCAAAAATTCTGCCCCAAGCAGGATTGTTGTAGTGTCCTCAAAGCTTTACAAATATGGAGAGATCAACTTTGAAGACTTGAACAGTGAAATAAGCTACAATAAAAGCTTTTGTTACAGCCGAAGTAAACTGGCTAACATATTATTTGCCAGGGAGCTGGCCCGTCGGTTGGAAGGGACAGGAGTCACCGTCAACTCCCTTCATCCTGGGATTGTCAGAACAAATCTAGGCAGACATGTGAATATTCCTTTGCTGGCCAAACCTTTATTCAACTTGGTGTCATGGGCTTTCTTCAAAACGCCTCTGGAAGGAGCCCAGACATCTATTTATTTGGCCTCTTCTCCTGACGTCGAAGGCGTGTCAGGAAAGTATTTTGGAGACTGCAAAGAGGAAGAACTTCTGCCCAAAGCCATGGATGACTTGGTTGCAAGAAAATTGTGGGATATCAGTGAAGTGATGGTTGGCTTACTGAAGTAAGTGCCAGGGAGTATATGCAAAAAAGAATGCAGATAGCTATGCAGTGCATTTTGGCAACAGTGAAATTCTCACTTTAAATGCTGTGGGAATGCAGAATTTTGCTCAGTAAGTATGAAATAAGAGAGTGATTTATGTTGGAACTCTGTTTTGAAATGAAAGACAATCTTCAATAGACACAGGCATTCAGAAAAAATCTGAAATAAAATTTGTGGGTGTGAATATAATTTCTATTTAAATCTGCTTAGAAACTTGTGTTTTCCAAATAAAGATTAAGCAGAAGTGTGTTTTGCAATGTGTACGCATATTTGTCATTACATGTCTGGCTGGACAATGCAGGGTACTGATGGTGAAACACTTCAGTAAAAAATTATTTGAAAATAAGTTAATAATAGTAATCTTTTTTTTTGAGCCATCACGATGACAAATGGAATAAAGAGTTTTCCTGATATCTTGCACTGTAATTGTTGAGGCCTCTGAGTGCCTTTCAAAGGCTTGTCAGCCCCATGGTTCAGTGAACAAAATCGTTGAGCCGTGGGAGTTTTGCTGCGAAGCACAAAGTCAGCTGTTTTAGTGATGTTGCTGTTCAGTGTGTAAGAACACTTGGTTTTGCAAGTTGTATTTTTTTTTTCATGTGTGTCGAACTTGCTGTTTCTTGAAACCTTAGGTTTCATTAAAAGGGTGGTTTCAATATGTTTGATGGTCTTGATAGCGCTTTGCATGGCATGAACTGTGTAAGACCTCATGCAAATTAGACCGAAGAGAATAAGCTTCTCAGTGTGTTTGGCTTGACTGATGGCACTTTAACTCAGTAATGAGGTTCAATAAATGTCTCATGCAGCTGACTGAATATTCTTTAATAAAATCTTTTAAAAAGAAGACATAGCATTCATTCTTTTATTGTGGGAGGTGTAACAGAAACCAGCAGCCTTGACAGAGTAGCCTTGTTTCAAAGCAGAGGATGAACCCATGTGTTGGTTTAGGGAGCCTATGGTGTGGAGTTGGTAGAAATAAAATGGGCTCCAATGAAATACATGAATATTGCGTGAGTCTGTACTGATTTTTTTTAATTCATATATAACTTATGATTTCATATTGACATTTATGCCTTTTTGATTTGGTCTATGTTATTAAAAAGTTCTAGTAGTTAGGATATATAATCTTCTATACGGAAGAATGGTTTATGGTTTAGAGTGATCTATGTTACTATTACTCGAAGGAGAATCAATAATAAATGATGTATTCAATAGTTCTTCAGTTATAAATACATCAGTTCTGCACTTCAAGTGATGACCTACTAAATTTTTTAAAATTCTTTCTCCAATTGCTTACTCAGACTCTCAGCATACTTTAGCTTTTGCACAGTGGAGGGGACTTGATCTTGCCTTCCCATTCCCCAGCAAGAGTCTGGGGGGGTGGAGCATGTGACTTGGGTGGGACAGAAAGCAGCATTCCAGAAAATCAGAACATGAGCTACAAAGCAGAGCGGGTTTGTAAAACCATGTAACAGATTGAACTTTACACTACTCCCTGTAAAGCAAGGTGTAGAGGTCGATGTGTTGTCAAAGCACACTGCGAGTCTTGAACAAAATTCTCTAAGTGATGCAGAGGGAGTTGTGCCACGCTTAAAAAAATCCTGCTTTGATCTTCAGTGATGCATTTCAGGTTTAAAACATTTGTAAATGTCTGCAAAAAGCAGCACCTTTAGCAGGGAGCTGAAGAATGAAGATTTCGTTAACTTCTCTGCAGAGTTACAGAGAAGCTGAGAAAACTTGGGTTTGTGTTGCAATATAGCTGTAGCAATTCTAAAGAAACACTACTGCATTGTTCCTCTGCTGAAATGTGTGTACACCTCTTGCAAGGAAAGCCTCGAATACAAAGGTTGAAAATGGAATGATCAGCCTCAAAATACTGCAGTAAAAAACTGCACTGAAATTGCCTGAAGAGCAGAGATATATGTAATTTTTAGACTGTATGACCTATATAGGATATGCACTGGCCTTCAAAAGAGCAAAGCTGGAGATCTGCCATATACTTGTTTTTGTTCTTCTGAAACGTTGGAATAAGAGCCATTGTCAGAAGGGGATTACATTCCTGTAATCATAACTAAATTACAGCCTCATTCCAGAATAGACTAATTCTTAATGGACCCTTAGTGGAGTATTAATGGATGAATATTACCTGAAAACAATTTGTAAAGATGGATTGTTGGGGACTTACGGAAAAGTAAGCTTTTTTCAAAATCTGAAATAAGTAAAATTTGTCACTTTCAAGGTTGAATGTCATTTAGCTGCTGTGGACTAGAAAGCTTTGTTTACTTCCTTAAGGCTGCTGTGAATGTTTCTTTATGTGATGCCTTTGTTATTCTAATAGCATCCAGGAAATAGAGACCTCACAGGTCAACATATCTACAAAAGCTAAGTGCAAAACCAGAGTCCTTTTTTCAACAAACTGTAATGCTGACTCACACTATGTTAGAACCAAACGTTTTGGCTAAGGGAGTGTCCTTCTCCCCTCTTTCTCTCCTTTTCTTGAGCCCATTAAACTCAGGTGTATGTGTATGGTTTGAGGACTGTGAGCTTAATGTCTCCTCTTGGAGCTGGTAGCACGCTAAGAGAAGATCAGCACCTTCACACTTGCCCCCAGTATAGCAGTGCCTCCAGAATGATGTGGCAAGCTCCCTGTGTTGCTGTTGTATAACCAATTTGTGTCGAGAGCATGCAGCTGAAAATTTTGCATTCCAGTTGCTTTCTTTCACCATCACCACCATTTGAGCACTCCTATCCTCAAATTAAACTTACTTCCTATGAAGAATTAAAGTTTTTAAAATAAAGGTGAAAGACTAGTGACCAGGGAAATCAGGCAAAGCCTGTGGGAATGCAGCTTTTATTGATGGGTGCAGACACAAACAACATTGCTGGCAAGTACATTACAGATACGGAAGTACAAATATCACCTGCAGATATGTAGATACAGTTAAGAAAGCCACTGCTCAGTTTAAGATCTTGTTGAAGTTTCTGATAAACATAAAAGGCTTTTTTCAAATGCTAAATGTACGTTTGGCTTTCTTAAGTAAATGGTTAGAGTTTTCTTGCTGGATTTTGAGTCCATGAGCAGTGTTGGGCCTGCACTCCATACCTGTGCCCCAAGGATTTGAAAACAGGCTGGGGTGTGTCTAGGGCACGGTGACTCCTGAGAACGTAATTCCCTGCCCTTTTGCTTTTCCCAGGGAAACTATCTGGCCTGCTGGGGCTGGGAGGGGGAGGGCCACAACAGGGCTTGACTTTGACTGTTTGCCCACTTTCCCCCGTGAAGCTTTTGGCCAGTGTCAGCAATGTTTCCAAGTGGCCCCATTTCTCAGTGGTCACATTTTATACGGCAACAACATTGCACACTGCATTCCAAAAGGCTTTAGAATTGGCATATTGAGGGGAGGTATGTGTGTGTACAGATGTAAGTGCCATTTAATCTCTGTTTCCCAGCACACATGGAGGTATAGCTGAGGTTTCTGCAAGCAAACTAAATTGAAGTTGCATGTATTTATTTTATATGCCCCATTTGTTTAAGCCAAGGGAGACTTACTTTTTAGAAAGCACTCTGAATCTGTCACCAATTTACCTTCCTTACCTTGCCACAAAGGCCAACATCTATCCCCAGGCAAAGGGACAACTCTCTTTTTCAGTTGCTCCAGTCAACACAGCAGGCGAGCTTATAAACCCAGTGGGGGTTCTCCAGTAAAAATTCTCCATCTTAATGAGATAAATGATCAGTTTTTCCATGATGCAATAAAACCAGAAGTATTTAAACTCTCTTCTTTTCAGCAGTTGCCTGGTTTGCCTAAGCTTGCTACTAAGTGAATGCTTCACAGGCTCCAAAGACTGAGCCCTGTGAATGTGTGGCATGATTATGCTTTTGCTGAAATATGTGGATAATTCCCACTTCAAACAGACCTAATTTCTTTTCACCTAAGGCTATAAACAAAATAAATAACTTGCAAGAGTCATACAAATAACTTTAAATGGAAGGCCTGTTCCCTTTTTCACATAACTTTTTCCAAACTAATCACTTAGAAAGTAATTGACTTGCAAAATTATCCAGGAGGCCTCCACAGTTGAATTATTATTTTTGATCTGTCCCAGAATGGTGCTGCTATTTCTCATAACAGAAAATGACAAGCTCTAGACTTTTTACTTACAGCTTTAGCTACCACTAGCAGCCTCACACCTGTTGTAACTGGATTCAGATCAGAGAAATTAATTAGAAAAGTGAATTAATTCCAAATGTCCTGTGTAACATGGAAAAGGGAATGCTTTCCTAATCACCTTTTTTTGGGGAAACCCAGCAAAATGACCACCAAACAAGGTTTAGAGCCCTTTCTTTCCACATGTTAATATGATCATTTCAGGTAATGTGAAAGAAACTTAGTTAATAAGGAAAATATCAATAGCTTATTTGCCATGAAAGACTCAGGAGACCATCACATGTTTGAATCATTTTTATCAAGGTGCTGAGATTTCTTGCTGTTTGCTTCTTGGGCAAAACAAGCAATCTGGAATCATGCTTCCACTAAAAGCACTGGGAGTTAGACATCTAAATATTTTTGCTGATCTTCATCTCCTGGCTTTAGGTTTGGGCAGTAGGACCCTTACATCCAGTTGGATGAGGATTCTTTCAAGCTTGATGAATGAGGCCTTATGCACTTCTGTGTATATATGGTATTTTTGGAGAAATACTTCATAAATTGTGAAATTATGAGGGTGAGGTGGTGGTGGCAGTAGCAGTGCTATGCATATATTAAATACCCTGCAACATTCTCCAGAAATATGTAGTTTTTCCCCAAAGAAGTGTCAGCCCATCATTGAAGCTGTTGGATATCTGCCAGTTTGCCAACTGGATTGCAGTCTGATGATGACTGGTGCTACTTAAGTTTGTTTAAGTCCTGTTGCAACCTTCCCCAACAGAAGGTCAGTGTCCTGGGTCCTCCTAAATCACAGCATGACCATCCCCTCTCCAAATGCTATGTGCCCTGAAGACAAACACTTCCAGAGTCTTTCTAGATGCTTCAAGAAGGGGTCATGAACAGCATCTGCAAAACAAGTGACACACCTGGAGGCTCAGAACCAACATGCACTGCAACAAGTATACTTATATACAGACAGAAATGCCTTCTCCAGTGTACATGGATAGGTATTTTAGGATTCAGACTTCCCTTAAGGCCTCTATATGCAACACTGTAGGTGTATTCCATGAGTAAAGGATAATAAATAAAAAGTTGCTTCAGTGCAACAAACATATTTCTTACTCTGAAGGGCTGACATCCTAGAGGTCTAGTAAAAATTTTTGGTAGTTCTAGTTGACACCTCACCAGGCTTTGAAAATACTTGGGAAGAGACTAGAGCTTCATTTTCCTTCAGTCTGCCCTCCTCAAAATCTTCAGAGTCCTAGATGTGTCTGAGACAAATCACAACAGATATGGAAAAAAAAGTAAGTCTGCTTTATGGAGGATTTTTTCCATAAAATTTTGCTGTAAGTAGAAAATTTTAAAAATTTCTTATTTTATATAGCAAGATGTATTATGAAATAATTGCATTAGTATAGCTAAGACTGGAGTCTTGGGCCAGTAGATCAGACTAAGAGATAGCAAGCTCATCTGTAGTAGCAAAAGAGGCAACTTGAAAACGCAAAAGGAATAATTGAAAAAATTTGGTTAGTTGTGTTGTTTCTGCACTTGGGTTTTAGGAAGAGGTTCTTTTGTTTGATTTTTTTTTTTTTTAGTTACGTGCTAATTTTTTTTAAAGGGTTAAAACTGCATAAAATATGAAAACATCCATGTTTCAACAAAGTCAGCACACTCCTTCACTGTGGAAAACCCATAAAATGACAGGAAATGGTTTAATGTGGTAGGTGTTCATTTTTAGGGATTCTGTTGACAGAAGCTGATGAATGAAAATATTGTATTTCATTTTTGTCTTTTGTTCAGTAAATAGCATGGAATTTTGATGCTGCCTAGAGGGACAGCTTTGTACTGCGGTGGTCTAAACTGAGATTTTTCATTAATGTAACTCAATCAGAGTAGATGGGGTTTTTTCTGGTTTTTTGTTAATTTTTATTTTAGGAAAAAAGCTGGAGTCAAAGAGAAGACCAAGAAAAAAGCACCACAAAGTTTATCTTTTACTCATCTGGAAGAGTTTATTTTAAACACGGAACATTGTTTGCTGCTGTGGAAATGAAAGTGAGAGAGTTGCAGCTTTCTTCCGATGCCATCTGGCAGATGATTTACTTGCGTATGGTATTCACTAATCCAAATAACCCTGTGTGTGGTAGCATTGTCTCTTTACTGATCATGCAGCTGAGTTGGCTGAACCCTACATGGCTCACACAAGGCTATCAACAGCACAGTACAATAGGTTGTTTAAAATTAGAACAGCATTATGGAAAGGGATGTGCCAAACTCATTGAGCCTTTACCTATATTAAGCATTTTGCTTGAGTTTGATGTTTCCTTTTCATTCTCTTTATGGTTTTATTCACTCCAGATCTGCTTGGGCTTTAGCCCATTTAATTCAACTCTTACACGTAGCTCAGATAGGACCAGAGCACTGAGCATCCAGCCCTAGGTTGGTATCCCTGCCCTGATGGTAATTGTATTTTCTCTTGTAATGTCCCTTCTCAGCCTCATGAAACTTTTATTTCTGCTGGGAAATAAGGAATTTTTTTTTTTTTTTTTTTTTTTTTTAGCAGGACAGCTGTATGATGTAACTAGTAGTTTTGTGGTTTAGGAATTCTCCCAGTTCTTAACCTGAGCCAAAATTGTCTCCAGATCAGGATATTCCCATTTATCAGGTAACAGATCTAGCTACTTCATTATTATATTAATATTAGTCTGCTTCCTCTTGCTGTAATACAAAAGAAAGAGCCTTCAATGGCTATATCTGGAAGTAAAATCACATGGGGATTATGCCTTGGGAAGCAAATCCCAAGGTGTGAGTAAATAGAGGGATTCCCTTATATCTTGTGTTTAAATTCTAAGGACAGGTGGGTATTCTGATGCTCTTCTGTACTTAAGATAATGAAACGTCCTCCTTCTCAATGTATTTGGAGTGAGTTTTCCACAGTGCCTAATATGCCTATGTGCGTAATAGGTTTCTTATTTTTGGTTGAAATTCCTCTCTCTGGTCTAAAGTTCTAAAATATAAGTATTGAGTGTACCTTATTTTTAGTCATTTCTGGCTTTTAATTGGATCTGGCCTTGATAGGTCACTTCAAATAGTTAATTCTGTGGTTCCATTTGCAGTTGAACAGTTTGTTAAATGCTGATTTTCCTGAGAGATAGATCATATTCTCTCATATGTGAAATTAAAATACATATAGTGTAAATATTTTCGTAGATGATAGGGAAGGAATTGAGAGCTCAGCTCTTTTCCTGCAGAGCAGTTGACACTTTGAACTCACTGGCTGTATCTGTATTACTGGGCATTTCTTGCCAGAATAAAATGTTTCCTTAATCAGAGTTTGAAAGGGATAGTGGGGCAATGTTCATGTTACCATATCCTGTTCTCTCCCAGAAGATGCTTAGGTGCAGCCAAACTGCTTGCTAGGAGTGTCTTTGGCCCATACTGACTCCTGAATGATGCAAGGAGTTATTTCAAAAAGTATTAGCTGGCCAGAGCCAAAATTGTGCCAGGAACTGCCAGAACTATTGAACAGCACGGATGATTGAATTTCAGTGCTTGGGCCGGTGCCCTGTAACTCCTTAATGGAGTGCAATAAGCATAGCCAAAAAATGCCCTTCTTCCTTCAAATGTTGATAGATAAAAGTGATTTTTCAATTTATATCCATGACATACATAGACTGGTCTAAAAAGCTGAACCATATTTTCTCTTAATAATTTTATAGTGTGAAAATTCCACTGACTTTGCTGTAATTTCCATGGACTATCCCTGTAAACACATGGGGAATTGGTATTATTAACATCACCATACCATCATGCTTTATTCATTTCCAATTTAGTTTAATTCCCATAGTCTGATGTCTTGTAATTACATACACTATCACAGCACTGGACTATGGAAACCCTATTTTATCAAAATGTATTATTCTTGGACTAGAATTCAGAGTTATGCCGTTTCATTTTATAGATCCATAGATTTTTTTAAAGCCAGAAAAGGCCCTTAGATTATTTAGTCTGACTTCCTGAATAACTCAAGACAGTTAATTTAACCCAGTTAGTCCAGCAATCTGCGTTTGGCTAAGGCTTATCTTCTAGAACGATGTCCAGTCAAGATCTAAAGCCATCAGTAGTTGGGAGAATCCATCGCTTCCTTTGGAAGTGCAGCCCACCCTCTTAAAAATGTGTGTTTTGAGTTTTATCTGAATTTGTCTGGCTTTCACTTCCACCTCTCATTTTGCTGTTCTGTGTGAGATGAGAGTGCTGCTGTTACTGCTCAGTATTTTCTCCCTGTGCTGATACTTGCACACCGTAATCACTGAAATCATCGCTGGATGTTTTTATTAAATTCAACAGACTGAACTCCTTTATTCTCTTATTGCAAGGCCCTTTTCCAAGGTTTTCAATAATTTCTGTGCCTCTCCTCCACATCCCAGCCAATGTTTCACCTCTTTTGTGAAACAAGGAAACAAGAACTGGATGTAATACTCCAGTTTGTGTTCATGTATAGGCAATCCTAGTGCTTCTCAGTGCTTTCCCTTAGTTGCTCTAAAGCTGTCACTAATTTGGATGTGCCTTGAGCAGCCCCTTGGCACTGAGGCCAGCTGGAATATCACAGTTTGTTTCACTACTCTTCAATGCTTTTTATCTTTCACAACAGGACGTCAACGTCCAAACTAGTTTTTGGTATTGCTTCCTGTCATTTTCTGGTTCTGAGTTGGTGTTTAGAAATCGTCTGAGAAAATACTAGCAGAGGCCAAAACCATGCCAAGGATGAAAAATAACTATCCCATAGTGTGCATGTTCAAGAGTTCATCTCTAGGAACATTTCCTGGAATCTTTTTGTTTCATATGGTAGCCTAACATGGTCCAGTTACCCTCAAGGCATCACTTATATTTTTAGCTTCAGTGAAAGTATTAAAAAAAGACACGTTTTTCTTTTTTACTTTAAGATTCTAGAAGACAGATGTATAGACTCAACTGATCACCTCGGCTAGATGGAGATATTGTCAAGTTAGAGATGTCCTGATTTTCCTTCACCCCGTTTTCCTCAGATGCCTGTTTTTGAACAGTTTCTTTGGTAGGATTTGCATCTCTCCACTTCACAGCTGGCAGTAAGTGAACTTGGACAATTATGAGCCCAAGTCCAACTTCTCATGACAACACTTAGATGAAATAACTCCTGCTCTGCTTCACTTTCGTGCATGACTCCTACTCTTATGGAGATGACTCCTATCTGTGATAGTTATGCATCTAAATCGCAGAAATTTGGCTAAATTACCCATGAATAGAATATATTTGCATGACTATGGTAAACAGACTTTTAATTATTTTTCTCTGACTCTTACAGTAAGAACTGTACATGAAATAAAACCTTCTATCCTGAGTTTTCAGTTTTCAAAGAGTAGTGTGTTTGTGCATGCACCTGGTTGGGTGAAAGACATGGAAGGTCCTTGCAACTGGTTTCACTGTCTCCAAGAGACAAATGCTGGTGAAGCATGGAGTGCTGAGCACAGCATATCCCAGGTTTGAGTATGAGATTCGTATTCAGAGGTTGTCACCAGTTTGGGCTGTAGAGTGTTCTGTGAATTGTGGTGGTTTGAGACCAAATTACTGCTCTGTTCAGTCATACTGGGTACAGGATAGTTACTTTGTGGAGAGTGGAAGGGATGGCAGATATCATAACTCTCAGCCACTCGAGGTAGATCTATCAACAAATATGAATAGCAGTCTGGACTTTCTTCTCACTTATAAACCAGCTTTAATATTCATTTGTGTGAGTATTGAAAAAATACAAATTACAAATGTTGTTCTTACCTCAGAAACACCTGTACTCAGGAATAATTCAAAGTGATAGCTGATTTAGCATGAACCAGTGCAAAGCCTGTTGCAGACACACAGTAGGGATTCATTATTACTTTCATTACAATTATTATCATCACCTTCAGTGATATATACAGTGTTTCTTTCATCACCCTTTAAGGGAGTTAAACACTACAACTGCAAACTAATATTTCTCAACACCTGCCCATCTGGCAAGTCTTTGTTTGCTGAAGTTTGTTCTGCCACCGTTGATTTTAGATTTGCACTTTTACAGCTGATCAAAGAGATTAGATTACTTAAAACAAGGGCTTCCTGAGCAAATATCTCACCATTGGTCTAGTTGGGATTTAGAGACCCCTGCCAGTGAAAGACCTCTGAGCAGATTGGATTAGCAAAAATGAATGTGCATGCAGATATTTATGATGCCACTCTGTTATTTTTAATGCACTGTACATTCAGTATTTTCTTCTCTTTATAGTGGAAGATCATTTAGATGTTTCTTTGAAGACTAATTTAGGAATGTTGGCAAGCATGTAACATGTGCAATTTATTATATTAATAATATCTGATGAAACAACAAATGTGAATAATCCTGCTGAGTACAGAGAAAACAAATGCGCTCTTTTTATGCTGTAGTTTATCTGATCTTGGTAGACTACAGTTAATATACTTTGAAACAAAATATGCATGGCAAATGTTTTCATAATACTCTAATAAAAATATTTCTCTTTATCGTTTTTAGGGGTTTTTTTCCCCTCTCTCAATCTTCCCTTTGTTTTCTTCAAATAAAAATATTACAAAACATGGATGTTACCTACCATCTGTAAAAAACTAAGTTCTCCTCATCTGTGAAGTCTGTTCCAGTGGGTTCCTGTTCACCCTATGTTCAGTAAATAATACAGCATGGAAAACAGTCCAACATTCAATGTAATTCACAGAGATATTAATAAAGTCTATGTTTCTTTTCTGGTAGGGAAGCCAAGAAGCTGAGCAAATTGGAGCTTCACTGCTGAAGATGATTGAAACAGCATAAAGTAGGGCACAGTCAATAGTGAAGCCATTAATATAGTGAGAAATCCATTTGCATTGTTGACTCACTAATTTATTTGGTGTGCTATTGATTTGATCCCTGCCAAGAGAGACTAAGGGCTTGGTCACAGCTTTGTTGAATGCATTGTTAGGGCTTATATAGAATGGCTGGAAGAAAATTGTTATGGGCAGGTCATGATTGGGCTAACTTGGGAAAAGCCTGGGAATGTTTTACTCTAAAATTTGGATTCCTCTCTTTGTTCCTTCACTTCTACAAGCTGCTGAGCCTGCTCCAAAGGGTTGAGAGTATTTCACTGACAGATACCATGTGCTCACTGGCATCCCACCAGGCAGGCCACTGGGTACCTGTAGAGCATCCCAGAAACCATCCTTTACTCACTTTATCTCTTCACTTTAGAGGAGTGAATCAGAGAAATAATTACTCAAGAGTTACTCTTTCTGCTTAAAATTTCCCACTGCTCACTAGGGGAGATTCAAAAGTGTCAGTCCCATTAATTTTCCATTTTTTTCCCCCTTTGTTTGTTCCTAATTCTCTGAGATGAGGGGTTTTGTTTTTTAAAAAAAAAACCTCCTTCCTGATTGCCAACTGCCAACAGGGTAGCTCGTGCCATTGCACTGGAGGAAGTCAGCAAATGAACCCATGTGTAAATGAATGTCATTAACCATCAAATTAACGTCCTCATAACTGTACTTCATTAAAGTTCCACTCCTATTGTCAATTTGCATCTAATTTACAATTTTAGTCTAGGAAAGTTTATCCCTGTTTTTTGTTAGCTAGATTAACTTTAAATACAGTACTTAAATTTTGCTTTTTGGATCTTTCAGCAAGTCAAAGTGGCTGCCAGTTCTCTAGAAATGAGCAAACTGGCTGTTTCTTATGAAACATACTGTTTGCTTGAAATTCACACTGGGGCATGGCCATGTGTTTGTACATATGTTTCAAAGATGGCTCTGCTCTCTGTTCATAAATTACAAAATTCCTTTTCATTACTCCCTACAAATTCATCCTGAGTTTGATATTAGCAGTGAGATTTCAAGGAAGAAATGAAATAATTTCAGATCATTTTGCCAAGTCTATTGATAATGATAATCAGCCTCTAATGGTAACCAGCTACAAACCTGGTTTTAACCAGCTGTAGAATTGTCTGTGGTTTGGGGATTTTTTAAAATGTTGCTCAAAATATGTTTTTTACGCTTTTCACTGACAAGAAATGTGGGTCTTCTGTTGCCTAGAAAAATTGATAAATGAATGGTCTTGAAGAATAACTGGTGGCTGGGAGATTTTCAAAGTAAAGGATGTTTATCAGACATCTGTTTATCAGACTGCTTAAAATATGTTGTTATTAAAGACTGAACTAATGAGCATTTTGAGTAAAGGAGGTTTTCTGCTTAACTTCTTGGTAGACAGATATATTTAAATTATTTTCCAGTAAAATTGCCTCTTTCTTGTATTTCTATATTTTAGAAGTAGCAGAAAGAATATGTTCATTCTTTTCTTTTGCATTTTAAGGAGGCCTAGAGAAATTAAAAATGTAATGTTCCATGTGCTTTGAAAGGCTAATTATGCATTTTTAATAAAATTCATTGACAAACAAAAGTACATGTGACAGAGAATAGATATTACTGATGTCTTCATATCCTAGGAGACATCTTTCTTTTTCAAGCTGGTGTCTAGACCATTGCAGTGAAATTCCTCCTTTAACTAAATTTAATATGTGTATGTTCTGCCCATTTTAGCCTCAAGATCTGAATTCTACAGCTTTGGTGATGCTGCTAAATCAGACAGAATAAAAAGTATCCTAGAGATTCAGGATAGCAACTTTTTTCAGCTGGGTACCGACACATATGTCTAAATTCCTCTGAGGCTGAACAAAATACAAGTATTTATTGAATTAAGACTCAGACTACTTGGGACAGAATGAAGCTCATTTCAGATGAACTTATCCTCTGATATATTTGTTATCACATAAGAATTTTGATTCATATCAAAAGATAATAGTTAATAAACGTTTTTCTTTTTAAAAGTTTTGCTTCTCCTCTTATTCAGAAAATAGATTTACTTCTTCTAGAAAATGGAGACATCCAAAAGGCAGCTCAGGAATTGCACTTCCTTTTTGGCAGAGTTTTGGCAACAGTTCTTTTAAACATTGATAGCAGCAGTGAGGAGGAATCTCAGACCTGTAATAGTTTGTAATATTGTATGTGTAGGTGTCATGGGTTGCAATGCAAAACGTAACCAGAGGTGTGTTATTCTCTCACCATCTGTTGGAACTGGGGTGGGGGGTGGTGTAATC
>VYXF01001941.1:69383-84938 GCA_013397295.1 Polioptila caerulea
GGACTGCAGCCACCATTTAATGGGACTGCTACCAACACCCTGACCCACAGGGTGTCAGGCTGGATTCTGACTCTGTCAGTGGGTTTGTTTGCTTGTAATACTGCATGCTTGTTTTATTTTAGTTCTCCTAATAAGAAAATGTTATTCCTATTCCCATATCTTTGCCTGAGAGCCCCCCTTAAATCCAAAATTATAATAATTCGGAGGGAGGGGGTTTACATCCTTCACTCCAAGGGAGGCTCCTGCCTTCCTTAGCAGACACCTGTCATTTAACCATGCCAATAGGTTAGATGTGTGCTGAAGTAAAACCAAGGTGAACTGGTCAGTCCCTTCGCCATGTACCTGGTACCCTCTTCTGGTCTCATGTGCCATTCGGGTTGAATATTTTCCCCAGTTGAATGTAATTTCTAGAACAGGTAGTAAAAAATGTAGATTTTTATCTTTTATATATAATATTTGAAAAATTGCTCTTGCTTTGACTGGCAAACTGCTGAAGCAGGTCAGAGTTTGTAGTTTTTCTGTCAATACAAATTAATTTAAAGGCCTCCTGTGTAATAATACTAAATTTAAATTGTTTATAGGTAGATTTTAATAAACACTGCATAACATAGAGCAGTGCCTAGCATAACCACTTGATTCAGTGCCAACAAAATATCATATTTCATTGGGGCTCTGAAGAAATAGCACAAACAATGAAGATGTCTGAGGTATGTCACAATACCATGATCAAAAGGATTGTATTATTTAAATATTATAATAAGCTCAGTGATGTCTTTTGAAATAGAATGATTTTAATTCAGAAACATCTGCTTGAAAGTCCAAGGAGATTAGAAGTGTCCGTTCCTGAAAACATACTAATTAAAGGCTCTAAATACTTAGAATTGTTCTATGACTATGTAAGTTAGTCCAACTGATAACAAAACTCGACATGTTTCATATTATTTCAACTTCCTTTATTTGAACAAGGGAATAGATAAACAAAAGGAAATGATCCTGTTGTTTTTAAAATTTAGTGAAAATATAACCCAAACCAAGGTCATTCTTCAAATGCATGGTCCATATGTCTTGGCTGACACAAGTAGCTGTAAGGATAATGTCACTTTGTAGGAACAGTGAGACTCAGCTCTCTCCAGCTCTGTGCAGTAGCAGAGTGGAAAGAAAATGTAATCTGAACTTGCTCCTTTATCCACCATTTTGATACTTCAGATATATCTGCATCAGTAGAAGCATAAACTACTGCAGCTTCTGGGTCTTTTAATAAAACTTCAAAAAATAATTATCTTCTACTTCATGTGAAAGTATGGAATAACTGCTTTGTGTTTGGCCTGCAAGTCATCAGATGTCATTATTATAAGTGGGCTTCACAAGCAGCTATGTTGTAGGGGAATAAACACTTCTGTTAATTGTGGCATTACTATTTGGAAGAAGCTGCTGTGTAGACTGCTGCTTTACAACTTTACTCATCAAGCACAATTCCACTACACTGGCTGAGCAGAGACCTTCCTGCTAAGTAGGCAGCATTGGGAAACACTGTTTTCCTTATTCATTAGAGTAAAAGAAGTTTAGTTGTGTATATGTTGTAATCCCACATTTCCTTGAAACATTAAGAATATAAAATATATATATAGTTAAATGCCTGTTTCAAATTTGATGGTGTCAAAAAAAAAAAAAAAAGGTGAAAAAAAGGTGAGCAAGGCAAGGTCTCTGGATGAGTGATTTGTCCTGATAGTCACACACATCCTACGGGCTGCATATTGGGCATAGTGAAAAAATTAATGCAACCCAACAACACAGTCATCAGAGCTACATCTCAAGAGGTATTTGGGCATCAAGTCAAGGTGTACATATCCCAGCACTAGCTCACTTACTCATTTACTTCTGTCTTGCCACATTCAGTGTGATGCTGTCTGCTAATACTAAAGATGTTGCTAGAGCCAACTTGAAGGTGGCTCTTCCTTAAGTTGTCTTTGATTTATAGAGTGACTTGCTGGACACCTGGTGGCCAGCCAAGCCAGCCCACCACAACATCACAGTAGATGCTCCCTAGACTGATGACCTGTGACTGGAGTGCATATCAGGGTGCTACTCTCAGCTGCATGGACAAACTCCAGTGCTGCAAATCTTTACATTTAGATCTGTCCCAGGCTACAAGAATCAGAAGACAAAATTAGCTGTCCAGTTTCTCTGCACAATCAATCACAAGACTTGAGCATGGACAAGTGAACTCCCAGAGTGGTAAAACACCAGCTCTGTCAGGAGGAAATGCTGAAGAGACTGAGCAGAATTTCAGCTGACTCTCAAGAACTTAGTCCATAATGTATGCTGTTTTAATGACTATTAAATATTTTTTTAGAATTAAGTGTCTTAACAAGGACAGCCTTGGGTGTCCAGACCTGTAAAGGATAATCCCTTATGATGCCCAAATAAGTAGTCCATTCAGATGGAGGCTCTGTCTACTGTGGAGATGAGATTTACAGGCAGGACAATGGTCACTGATCCTGCTGGCCCACTATTGCTGATATAGGCCAGGCTTCCATTGACCTTCTTGGCCACCTGGGCACACACTGGCTCATGTTCTGTTGCTGTTGACCAGCACCCCCAGGTCCTTCTCCTCTGGGCTGCTTCCCAGCCACTCTTCTCCAGCCTGTAGCACTGCAGGGGTTGCTGTGATCCAAGTTCAGGGTTCACCTTTTTAAACCTCGTGCAATTGGCCTCAGCCCATTGACCCAGCCACTTTGCCTGGGACTGGATGAATCCTGTTGGATTTACCTCACTGCCCATGTAGGACAGCTGAGAGAAGCGAGTGTACTAAAGTGATGGAACTGACTTGGCCTTAGAATAACTCTAAGCAAGAATCAACACTTCACCCTTCACTCTCATAGTGTGATTGAACATCTGACAGAGCTGACTGCAATGCTTAATCAAGGAATTTGCTTTAAATAAATAAATATATAAAATCTGTATTTTCCCTTTCTGTTCCTCTGCTTGCAGCTCCAGATTCCTGCTCTCTGCTGTAGTTGCACATCAGAAGAACTTTTCACGGACAGAACTGACCACATATATTTCATCTTCCAAAACAACTGTTTATGGAGACTCAGTTTTTGGTGTTCGATGCTTAAGACATCAGTGGTGATAAGCAAAAAACAGTCACATGTGTAGAAGAAGAAACAAAGGAGTGGGTGCTTGGCATAATTATTTCTTTTAGCTGAAATTCCTGTGTTTCCACAGACTCATTGGGACAGTCTCACTGGCTGCTTTAGGGCACTTTGTTCTGTCTCTGTGGACTCCTCTGCAGAACCCAGACTGTTTAATGCATTTATAACTTCACTCAGCTCATGAGTTCATCTTTTTTCATCAGGATGTGTCTGTACTCTCAAATGACGCTGTCCCCACTTGCTTCATCCATCATGGTTCCATGGCAGTCTACCCTGCACAGATGCAGTGCAGTTCACCTGTGGGCTTCCTTCAGGAATGGATTAGTTTGTTCCATTAGAAACCATCAGGTGTGTTTCTTGGGGAAATTTTACTTCCAGACTGCTACCAGTAGGCAGAACAGGTAAATGTACCTGGCTTGGATCTCTACACAGCCCTGTAACCCTCTCCAGGCGGGGTGCTTGGAGACTCCCATACACTGTGATACACCCAGGGACACAGCACATAATGTCTGTCTCATGCCAGGAAAATGCTATTCTAGTGAGCTGCAGGACAGCATAGGGATTATTCCTAATACCATAAACTGATAAAAGTTATAAAATAATCAAGTTTCACTGCCACAGAGATATCTCACAGGGACCCAGGAGACCCACAGGGAAGCACTGTCTTGTGTGTATATGGTCAGTGTGCTCCGGACAGCCTGGGTGTGACCACGCTGCACCCCCGAGCTCAAATCACTCCCTGGAGAAAATACTTGTAGCATATAGAGTAGCAGTTGAAGTATCTTCTGTGGCTTAGTTCCTCATCCTTATTTCAAAGGTTTTTTCCAGACCTGTACTTGTAACATTATGAATTCTCATAGGATATGGTGGTCAAGGGACCTGTGAAGGTACAGCAGCGAGAGAAATCACTGGGGACATCATTACTTTTCTTTTTTTTAAGCCTGTTGTATCTTCAAGTAGGGATACTTCAACAAGGAAATGCAGGACAATAGAATAAACATAGAACTGTAAATTACTTTCTCTGAAATGAAGTTAAAAGCCTGCCAGAGTGCTGGTTTGTAGTCTCGGGTAAATCTTTGTAACTGTTTTTCAGCATACAGGAGGAAAAGATTTTGCTGCCATCCTTGGTCAAATGTCAAGCCTTTCTACCAGCTACTTCTTTTAGCTTTTGAAACCTTCCTCACAGTATTAAACATTTATTCATGATGCATAAAAGATAAACCCCGGTGTTTCTTTTTGCCTACAGAGATGAACATATGTAATGGTCTCTCCTCCCATCAAGATATTAACCACTGTTAGGAGCTCCTTTCTCTGGGAACCTTTCAATCAGAGAAACTTATTTACATAAGGTAATATTTATAAGTCAGAATACTAAAATTAATTCCAATGGGAGATATGCAAATCTCACTTTTCAGTCCAAATCCATCTTTTTTCCATGTACTTTCCTTTCTGCTTATCCTTCCAATCTGGATTTTGCTAATATTTTTTAGGCCTGAGCTAAAAAAGAAATACACATCTCCCTTTATGGGAGAAATTATGTTAAATAACCACATTGTTTATTTTTACCTTTGGAAGTCATTCAGATATAGCATTGCTATGGTTATAGTGTAAAACATCAAATGAACAGAGTAATAATAACACCCAGCTGTTAGACTAGTGTTCTGCAGGTCTCAAGGTGTTTTATAAATGTCATCTCTGTAATCACTCACTTTGGACAAACACAGGAACTGAAAGAACAGAAAACTCAGATTATTTTTTTCATGAATACTCACATGCCAGTAGTAGAAATCTGTTTGCTGGATTCCCAGACCGTATCTAATAGTCACTCTAGGCTGTCTTTGAACACTTGATACAAACCCTATTCCTGCTGTAGTCTAATAAGTTTTAGCCAGCAAACTTTTTGATGGAAATGAGAATTGCTTCTTACTGAAGCAATTCAGTATAACACTGAAACTGTTCCTCAGCTGTAGTGGCCAGACCAGTATTTTTAAGGACTAATTTTCTGCTTTGGGAATGGCTCTTGGTTCCTGGCCGGGAGCTCTGAGTATACTCTGCCAGTTCTGTGGGCTGGGACATCTGGCCAAAAGCCCACTGGCTGCAACCTGGAAGTACCGTGAGTATCTCTGAGTGTGAGAGTCATCTTGGAAGCACCTTTGCATTTTACAGAACAGAGAGTCCTGGAAAAGAAGGGGAAAAGCCAAAGAATGAGATAGAAAAATCACATTTTTAACACAGATTTCCATGAGGATTTTTAACACAATAATCATTGTTTCGGGCATACTGAAACAACACAACAAAAGTCTTATATGAGAGCTTACTCGGAAGAATTATGCAAATGCAACCAAAATACTTTTTAATAAGATTTTCTAAGTTTAACCTGGTATCTTTTGCATAATATTTTCTAGTGGCTATGGTAGGCAGCTAGGAGTTGAGACTGCTTCATAACCCTAGTGTCTGCCACATTTATTCACCAGCAGAATAATTAAATTAATGCTCCTCAGAAGCCTTTTCATACTTCAGTAACAATGCTGTAGTTCTTGAAGGATTTCCAGATGAAAGATGTATTAAATGGCAAAATGAGCTATTATTTGCAGCAACTATTATCACCCATATGCAGATTGTGGCAAACTGTTGGCACAAGTACATGGCCCCAGTACCAGCTCAAGGCTCCAGCATTAGCAGATTCCAAGGAAACATATGACAAAGGAAACCTTACTTCAGATACGTATTAAGGGGAAAAAAAATGTTTGAATGAGATGTGGTTTCAGGTAATACAGTTGATGGCACTGACCTCTGGTGCTGGAGATCTGTACAAAGGCTTCCTTAGAAAGCAGAGCTTGCTGACTTTTGTTGACCTTCAGTGCCATGACCACATTTCCCATTGTGGCTCATGGCCAGGTCCAAGCCTGGCACAGCTCAGCATACGGGGTTTGTTCTGTGTAGTGGTGTGTTTTGTAATCAACTTTGTATTAATCGTTTGTTCCTTGTACCCTTGCAAGTTTTTGTACTTGGTTGTACCCTCTTCTACCCTTCCCCTCCAAGGGCAAGACTGCCCTCTGAAACCCTTCCCAAGTCCGAGAAAGTTCTCTGAGGGGCCCAAGGTGATAGGCCCTGAGACAGAGAATCCTCCTCTATCCCGGGAAGATTGGCTGAAGGAAACATAATTCAACAAGTCAAGATAACCCCTGAGGGACTGGTTGGCGGACTCCCAGGACCCATCCCCTACCCCCCCTCTCCTTAAAACCTGATGTACGGTCTTTGTTCTCCGCTCTGGTCAGGGAGAGATCATCAAGGCAAAGGTGCCATGAGGTGCCTTCAATAAACATCTCTTGCCACCCACGCCAGAGACTCTCCTTCCTTCGTCTCCGCTGTCACATAAATCTCAACCCAGTACCACACTGGGAACCCACTGGTCAGGCTAAATCTGCCAGGCAGCAGAGAAACCAGACCGAGGATTGTACCCAGGGCCAGGGCTGGCCGAGGCAGGCTGTGAGATAACAGCCCAGAAAGGCCCCGACAGCTACAGGGCTGCAAAACCAGGACAAACTCATGGATTTGCATTAAAAAAAACCATGGGGAGGCTTATCCAGAACCTGCCCAGGACAATTCAATTAGCAAGATTTAGTAACCCATTTTGGTGAATGGAGAGAAAGATGGGATGTTGGGCTAAATCCCCCACCAGTTCAAGTGGGTGTGCCACCATTGCTGCCACTGGAACCAGTGGAATGGGGCCTGTGGTTGCTGTGCATAGTGTAGCTCATTATAGATTCCTGGAGTGTAACACCAACAAGATCACTGTGCTCAGTTATTTGACCTCCTGCTTAAAACAAGCCACAGGACTTCTCAAAAATCTTTGCAAACACAAATGTCTTTTTTTCCACAGAATGAAAACTGTAAACGTATATGTTACTCAGAGGTACTTCTGTTTACATTGCATAAGGTTGTGAATAATTTGGGGTCATTCTCTAGGACTGTTAAGTGAAAGGGAACTGTTCTATCTCAGCTGGATCACAAATGAAACACCCTATAATATGCATGGAAGCACTCATATGGTATAAATAATATTTTTAATAAGTCATTGAAATAATAATATAAAGTTCATTTTATTACATTTGAAAAATAAATGTCTTCACCTCCCTTTATTGGACATTAAAGGAGGAAATTTTTGTGAAAAAAAGTAAAGTAAAAAATGTTTAGAGAAAGGAATGATCTGACTGGTTAGAGATCACAAATCACTAATAATAATAAGCTCTGAATATCAGATGCCAAACAGCTGCAGAGCCTCTTAAACCTAATTCTTCTTTCTTGAAGGATATGGCAAGTTTGGAAAAGAAATTATTGCCAAACTCACCATGAAATGTGACAGAAATTTTTCTTTGAATAAATCACTGTCACCCCTGATAAAACCATATACAAGTGTCTTGGCATGAGGGAATGCTGCAAATTGGTTTGCACAATGAAGACAGAGCCCATGAAACGTGCAGACAGAAAACACAAATCCAACCCACAAAGTGTAGCAAACAACCCACTCATATGGAGGAGGTGATAGGTGTAGATTTTATTGGATATTTCACCAGGTATTGCATGCTTTCCCATTACATAACAAGGTACCATGACGTTTATTCCACTGCAGTTTTGCCACCTGATATAACGATGTATAAAATTCAAAGAGTAATTATTTGGAAAACTCATATGAATGTTCAAAAAAGTATATGGAAGATGATTATGCCTGTGAGTCGATTCTTCACACTTGCACTTTACAGGGCAGGTGTCAAAATTGCAACTTATATATGTAAGAATTACGGAAAGTTTTAAATCCTCAATATGGAATATTCATTCCTACCAAGTGCCAAATATCCCAGCTTTATAGATACTGGAAAAGCAGTTCATCTACCAATCTTTGTCAACCTCATATTCCTAATACTGTCTGCTATGTAAATACAAATCACAGCATTAATTGCTAGTTCTGAGCACTTTGCATTATGGAAATATGATGAATTACAAAAAAGTTGCAGAGCATCCAAGTTTCTAGAAACTTGCAGGAGAGTTATACAAGTCTCAGTCTGTTAGCAGCATCTAGAATTCCTGTTTTAGAAAATATTTATGCTATGGAACACCTTCCTGTGCTTTAATCCATTTGCACTTTATCAGATATCAGAGCAGCAATGTAGTAACTCTGCAACCCGCCAGTGTCCAACGAGCAAGAGGTTTTGGGTTTAGTTCAGGGTTTTTTAAATAATTTCTTCTGCTCAGTGCTTTCTTTCTGCTCCTTTTTTCTCCTGCATTTACTGGTAGTAAGTAATATATTACCCTATCATGGAGAAACAAACAATGTCTGACTTTATTAGAAAAAGTTGTTTTCTCTCTGATTTACTCTGTAGTCTTCTATCTGCTAAATCCTCCTAAGATCCAACCAGGATCATCCAGAATTCTTAATTACTATAGACTAGTATACTAGCAAAAAGTATTTATAGAGAGACAGGAAAGATTCCTGCTCAGTGAAAGATGTATTTGCAGAAAAACAGTGACCTGAGCTACTGGAAAAGGCAGTTCTGTTCCAATTTTGAAACATGGCATCTGAGTGATTTGTCAAATCCATGTTACTTAATAGAAAACTGACCAATACAGATGATAGAAAAGGAGTGAACAAGGAAGGATGTGGCTAAAATCCTGCTCCTCCAGGACCAAAGCACCCCTCATTCTTAGGATACACTTTTCTAAAGTCTGCTGTGGAGCTCAGGAGCCAGGGCTCAGCTCAGCAATGAATCTACACCATTCTTTTTTTCACAGCTGAAAAAATAACTTTTCCTCCTCATTTGTCACTACTGACAACAGATTAGTTACAGCAATTGTTTTGGATCAAGGCTGTCACTGCTCTTTCTTCTTCATAGGTCTTTTGGAAGATCTGGTCCTGTAGCATCACTGAGTGGGAGAAAGGGAGTCTTGGACACCAATGAATACTTAATATGATCCAGAAGAAGCTAAAAATAGCCCTGCCAGAACAACCCCTTTGTGCTCACTTTTCAGCTGGTGTAGCTGGTTTTGCCTGAACTGTCTGAGCAGAGGTAGCTGTGCTTCCAGCCCCTCCATCCTCCCTCCCACACAGGTCCTACACAAACCCACAGATGAGCTAAGGATGGGAGGCACCTCTCTGGTGCTCTACTAGCAGGACAGACAGTGGTGTGGAACAAAAGACAGGGAACAGCCACGCTTTGCCTGAAGTCCATTCTGTAGGGTGTAGGCTGGGAGGGGGCTGAGAGGAAGGAAGAGGGTTTAATTTGTGCCTTCTTTCAGGGCACAGGGATGATTTAACCACTGGGTTTCTTAGTGCCACCAAAACTGAGGCAGCTGGGAGCTGAGGACCAAAGCTGAGGCACCTGGAGAACACCAATACAGACTTTACTCCATTTACACAAAGGTGAAGCATTTATAAATACTGAGGTGTAATTCAGGATGAGCCTAGCTGATATAAGTTTTTATTTTAGGATTTTTCTCTCCATTTGTGATGCTGGACAAGCAAGAATACCTGTTACTTGACCTGTCTTCCATTTTTACACTAAGTTATGCAACCACAGAGGTTACCTGTGCTAACAGGTAAATACATCATGTCTTGGAGCTTTCTGGTGAGCATGATAGGAAGGGATTGTTTTATACAGTCACAACAATTTTATTATCATCTCTCTTACTAATGCTATTGTGACAATACCCCATAAAACAGTGGAGCTTTGCCATTTTCATTGCCCCAAGAATGCCCAATGTCCTCACATTCATGTGAGGCAAACTGCCAGTCTGCAGTTTCCAAGAGATTGGTTCTAGAACAGAGTAAGCAGAGGATCCTGAAAGCCTTCCAAAAGAGACTTTTCCATGGGTACATGGTTTCCTCCATCATTAGTCCTCAGCCTTGTACTGTAGATAGATTATAAAATGCACAATAATTTCAAGGCTATATCTTCCCAGATATGGAAATTTTGGAGTGTTCTGGCCAGCAGTGAAAAAAAAGTAAAGCAGCTGTGGATGGATGTGCACACTGATGTCCTTCCCTCTGACTCATCCTCATCCTTCTGCTGTGCCCCTGCTGCACACCAGAGAGCAGCACCCTGGTTTGCCTGTGAGATCCCACCAACCTGCTCACACATCTCCATGCTGGAGTATCACTGAGGGAAAAATTATATCTCTCTGTAGTCCTCTTGTTATTATGATGAAAAATATTACTATATTGTTTCATCTGATTGCTTTTATCTAGGCATTGACTGGATTTATATTTTTATAATACTTGTTTCTGATGTCTGGCTCCTTTCTAATAATAAAACAAGAATGTGCAAATGATGTAGCAATCCAAAGAATTCCACAAATTGTTTATTTTTCGCTGAAATTCTGAACTAAAATACAATACTAAAAATCTCAATGAAAAACATGAATGTTTTTCTTTTGTTTACTCCCCTGCAGCTCAGAGGTGCTGCAGTGCTACAAAGGGATGTTTTGAATAATTATATTTTATTCCTCAGCCTACTGCATGCTTTAGTTCTCACCGCTTCCAGTTCTTCCCAGTTTGGCTTTAGGTTTTGGGTTGGTTTTGGTGGGGTGCTTTTTTAAGGACTAATTTTTTTAAAATTGCTGCCATGAGGTTTCTCATGGTGAGAAAATTTCTGCATGACAGAGCACATGTCCACCTTTTCCTTGAATGTCTTCCTCTATTAAAAAGTGTCCTATTGTCTTCAGGAATGCCCTGGACTACAGTGAAACTACTGTTATTTTCATTATGATGTCACAGAAGAGCCCTAGTCATACACTGCACCACAAAGTCATTTATGGAAGGAAAAAATTCATTATCTAACTCCAAAATTGTATTAACATTTACACAGGCCAAATTCTAAAATTATTTTTAAATTGTTTTGTTCATAAACTGGCCTCTAAAAATCTCTAGTCATGGGTCATAACTTGGTACAGGTCATTGTCTTTGATCAGTATTATAATACTTTGATGATGTAACAGGAGTACTGGTATTCCATCATTTACGTTCCTTTTTTATCCAGGACCAAATTAACTTTCAGTACTTGGTAGGAACCCAGACAACCAAGTGAGATTGTGGTCAGAGGTGGAGAACAGAAAACAAGAAATGAAAGCTCAAACCACCCAGCTCTGAGGGGCATCTGCTGGCCAGGGCATGACTGGGATTGTTCTGGTTTCATCCTCCCACATTTTTTTCTACATGACCCTGTGGGCCTCATTTTTCCTTATCAGTGGATGAAGAGAAACAGCTCAGGTCTGCAGTGTGTGCAGTGTTTGCTGTGCACATTATCATTCACTTTAAACTGAACCCTGTTGAGATCCACTACTAGAGGTCAGTGTCTGGCTAAAATATAATCAGGGGTGTGTTATTCTATTACCATCCGTTGGAACTATGTAATCTCTCAACAACTCATCTGATAAGGAATCAGCAAGAGCAATTTCCTTATCTCTCCCTTGACCCATCCTCCCTCCAGGGATAGATCTTCTGCTAATGGGCCATTAAGTCCACTGATAAACTTACATCATCCCATTGGGAAATGCTAAATCCGGGGTGGGGGGGAGCCAAGGCCCTCTATCTGGATAAAAACCTGAGAGTTGAGACATCAAACAGCCTCCTCCACTGGACTCCCAGAGGAAGAACAGGCCCATCTTTCACCACTGGACATTCAGCAGGGAGCTGCACCTTTTCTACAGGATTAACACTTCAACAGAGCCACAACTGCTACTCCAGGAGGACAGGAGCCACCACTCCAACTGGACTGCCCCAACAGGCCACTTCAACAGGGAGTCAGATTGTATTCGGACTCTGTCAGTGATTTTACTTTTTTTTTTTCCTTATTGCATGTTTCCTTTTGTTTCCTTCTTTTATTCTCCTTTTTCCTAATAAATTGTATTTCTAACTTGAAGTCTCCCACTGGTTTTCCTTTTCAAACCAGAACAGTCAGGTATCTTTGAATTAAGCAGGGCTACAGCACATCCTCTCTTACTGAGTCCCTGCCTGGCCATGTCTGTTGCATTGAATTCCCACAGTCTCTAAAGCACAGCAGATACACCCAAACTGCCTACCAAGAACAGTTTTTAGTCCTTACTAAACTTTGAACAGTGGCTGAGGTTCTTTTGGCAAGATCAGAGACTACTCTAAAAACTGAAAATGAGCAGACATTCAGGTTCCCCTGCTAGTACAGACATAGCCACAGTCATCCTAAGAAATGCTCAAGGAAAAAATGGGTTCCGGTAGTTCTGATCCATTGAAGAAGCCACAATGAGGAACTAAAGTCATCCCAAAATATTTAGAAGAAAACTTTTCCCACAACCCCTTTTCTAGGACTCAGACACAACACCTTTGTCGGTAGTGAGATGGCAATCTCTGATCCCAGTTTGTCCACAGGAATCTCTTTTAAAGTTCGTCTAGCCTTTCTCATCATGTGCTACCAGGGGAAGCTCAGAAGCCAAAACCCTGCAAAAATGGTGATTGAACAAATATGATCCTCCTCTCTCACTAAAAACCATTGATAGTCTGCTTACTAGATCCAAAGTATTAGTTCTGCAATCACAAAGACATGCTTCTGTGGCTGGAAGGGTTGGAGAAGTGATAGAGGGTGAATTGAAAACAATAATTGCTCCAGAAGAGAGATGGGAAAATATCAGAGTAGGGAGAATGCTGCAGACTCAGAAAGTAGAACATGGTTCTGGGTATTACACAGTGCAAAGAAAGATGAAAATTATTTTTTTCTGTTTTCTACTTTCACAAAGCATCTGTCCACTAGGCATGAAGGGTTAATCTCTGTTTTTAAAATACTTCAACTGATCGATCTGGATACATGTTCATATATATTATATTCTCTGTCACTACTGGAGTTAGTCTAGGACCTAGAGTGGAAAAATGGCTTTTATTTCAATTAAATGTATCTTGCCATTGTATAGAGAGCCTGTGAGGCAAAGAAAACAGAGAACAGGGAAAAAATACTCATGACATCCATCGCATCTTATGCAAAACAAGATAGGGAAGAAGGTTGCATACAGACAGCTCACACAACTGAAGACAAAACATCTCCTTGCTATTCAAACAATACCTTATTATAGACAAGGTTTTCTATGATGAAACTATGCTACATTGGAACTGTCAGGTGTACTTCTTCCATACATCTTTTCTGTAGTCAGTTATTTTCCTCTGTCAGCTGAAGCTCAAACAGTGCAGTTCTGAGTCTCATTCTAGCATGGTCCATAATCCCAGCGAAGAATGGCATTGCCTGATTCTGTCCTACATTCTCAGGGCATTGGCTACTCCAACAGGCAACAAGGGCCATTTTGACAAGAATGGATCCTGGCAACAGCACAGAAATGTCATCAGCATCTCCATAGTTGTTACCATAGTACAAGATTAAGACCAAGTCTGATTTCACAGACTGTATCGCTATGGCTTTCAAATAGCCTGCCCAGATTGTCCCAGCCTGTTCCTGCTATCTTCATTACTTACTACTGTGCAATAAGTATTACGTAATGTCTGTGACTTGTAAATATTTGATTATAAATTCAAATTCCTGTAAAATTCACTGTTAAATATTAGCTGCAGATAGGTTGAAACACAGATGTTTCTTGCTGGAATTAGTCCAGAAAGCCAGAATTAACACCATGACTTCCCAGAAAAGCAGTTACAGACTCATGAATGGCAGGACTGTGGCTAGGACCAGTCACACCTACCATGCCGTCTGTGTATACTCAGGGAAATCTTACAACCTCCTAAATACAATATCAGAAACTTTGTTGTTTGTTATCCCATAGACTTATTTCAGCCCTGCTATTTCCATCCCTTCCCTCTCATTACTTCACTCTCTACTTGCAACCCTCCCCATATTTCCCTTCTTTTCTGTACTCTGTTTGGGGTGTGCTCTAACTACCCTGCCGTACCCAGTGCCTTTTACATCTCTCCTGCTACACACCCAGCATTGGACCCTTCATGCTCCTCTTGCTGCAGGATCTTCTGCTTCCATTCCCCTGCTTCCCTCCAAGGCTCCAGAGCCGATGCAGGTCACTTTGCCTGGTGTCCTTCATCAAGTGTGTTGGAGACTAGGAATAAATAGGAGTTTATGGAGAACATTTAAAATAATTTCATTTGTCATGTACTGAACTGCTTTTAAGGTACCTTGGAGGAACTTTTAAAGTCCATCCTGTAATACCC
This sequence comes from Polioptila caerulea, assembly GCA_013397295.1. Classification (NCBI taxonomy): domain Eukaryota; kingdom Metazoa; phylum Chordata; class Aves; order Passeriformes; family Certhiidae; genus Polioptila; species Polioptila caerulea. Next base: position 83,727 of record VYXF01001941.1, read on the forward strand.
ACTAGTGCAAGGCCATGGAATGTGTTTTCCTTGTACCACAGGTACCAGCTAACAGTATATTCAAGTCATATTGACTGGAAATGGACCTAGCAGCAATTTCCAAGCTTCATGTATTTCATCACAAGCTGTGTACCTGAAAAGCCTAGAAAATGAATATGTAAGATGTACTACATCTTTCTCGCTTATTACAGAATAAATAGCTGAATTTTCCCACCATCTCAAAACACCAGGTGACTAACAACACAAAATATCTTGCTTTGCCACACTTAGACCTCCTAAGCAATCATTTTCAAAGCTCCCTGAGCCCCTGGATCAGTGAAAAATTCTCCAATATTATAACTGAAATACAGCTGTAGAGATGTCAGTGAACAGAACACTTACATGCCCAGAATATCTAGTGCCTGATCCTCTATTTTGTGAAATAGTCCTGCCCTCATCCTATGTCAACATTTCTCACACATAAGGAAAGGACTTATTGCCTTCAACCCCCTTGAGGCTGATGAGAGATTATGAGGATGACATTTTAATATGGGAATTGTCTATCTGTGATAGAAACTGAGGGACAAACAAATCCTCAGTTACTTTTTGAACTATGAGCAGAATTTAACAAAGCAGCTTTCTGGTACATTTCTCTTATCAAAATGTCTTGCAAAACCTGAGGCTGATGAAATGGTTGGAAAAATCACAACTTTTCAGAACTGCAGCTAAACATGTGAAAATGCAGCCCAGGAACTGGCAGAGAACCATCTTTCCATGGTGGGAAGTCAACAGAGAAACCTTGCAATGACCCAGGAGTCAGTGGGAAAGGACGGGGAGATTAATGGGATTCTGAACAGACAAGGAGCTTTATGGAAAACATGCCATACTGAAGCTTCCTCCCACTCTCTCTCATCCTGCAGCCTCAAGTGGCTCAGTGTCTGGATCCGCAGACCTCCAAAGAACTATCAGACTGGAAATGCAAGGTCCTCAAGAACCCAAATCACAGCTTCTCACAAGGCACTGACCACAGCAGTGCCCACCTCAGACCCCTCCAACCCAAATATGACTTTATTGCTGCAACAAATTGCTTCCAGCTCTTCAGATTCCTGAAAGGTCATCAGGCAAAAAACCCACAGCCACCAACAGCTGTGGTCTGTAATGTTCAGAGCTGTGGGAGCTGCCTGCACTGATAAGTTTGAATCGTAGCATTTGCCCTCTTTTTTTTTTTTTTTA